>QRFJ01001959.1:97344-382125 GCA_006176705.1 Cocos nucifera | reverse complement strand
CTAGCCACGCAAGTGCCTGACCTCTACAGGTACCTACTCGGGCTGGATTTGGAGAACCTCTTCTTCTCTATCATGTCTCCAAAAATTAGATCTGAATCTGATTTGGAGGATCTTCAAAATAGCTTTCGAAGATCAGCAGTTGTCCTTTGCAGCAGCACAGCCTTCTAGCTTTCTGTCGCCTTTCTCTCGTCTAGATTGCACCAACTGAGATCCAAAACTTCTTTGGATGTTGAGAGGAGAGGGAGAAGATGAACTTGGCATGGAGGAGGAAGAGAGAGGCAGCCTTGGGGCGTAGAGAATTGTTCTCCTATTTTTCTTTGAGTTGGACGCTGGGTCTTATTTATAGACTATGCATGATCCAACTCCTCTTCATCCCAACCAATCACAATCCTTTATGAAATCAGATCTAAATCTGATTGGTGGGAATAAAGCCCCTTGGATTCATCCTTAGATGGCACCTAAGACCAATCAAAGTTGGTTCTTAGGAGGAGTTTAAACGGAATCCAATAAGGAGATGGAGTCCCTATCCAACAGGGACTCTTGGGCGCCTTAAGCTTAGGCGCACACCAAGGGTGGCATGCGCCCTCGTCCTTACCAATTTTTGGTAGGGGTACAAGCCCCCACCAGCTCTCCAATAGGTGCGTGACATGTGGACAGAAGTCAAAGTGTCAATGTCAACATTTGACTAGTTAAAAGTCAACTTTTGACCAAAATCAAAGGACGAGAAATGGCAGGTGACCAAAAATGGTAGGTATTGTCTTATAAAATAAGACAACCATTTTCTAACATGGACAGGCTTCAGTCAGACCAAGTGAAGGCCTCTGATCAAGCACAAACTCCTTTGGCTCAGTCAGAACAACTATTTATGATAGTAAAAGAAGAACGTTAGGTTCAATCGAGTGCTAGCATGATTTTTTGAACCTAATTGAATCTCGTTCAGATCAATTGAACTAGATCAGCTCAACTGATGATCACTAGATTCAAACTCTTATTTGTGTGATCCAGTTAGGTTCAATTCTGTATGATAATGGGATATATCATGATCTCTATCATCGACATCATCGAAACTCCTTTCGATGGATCAGAACTCTTCTGATTCGAACAGCTATAATGATCGATCATCTAAATCATTCTAATTGCTCCCAAAATCCACCAGTGATACCTAGTAGTATATGGTGGCAACCCATCAGAGCTGAATGCGAACCTCTTAGTACAGCTACCTATGTGATTAAGTTCTTCTATCTTGAGCTTCGATCAGATTAGGGTTAAGGTGAACTCGTCAAACCCTAGTTTCTATCATATGATGTAATCAATCGATTTGAGTTCGATGTGAAAATCTAAATAGAAACTCTTTCTATTATTTCACTCTGCCATGGCCATGGGCTTTAGGACTTGATTCTCATGATCATCATAGGGCTGCTCCTCTACCGAGGTAGATAGATTCCATTTTGATGCAATCCAATTCCTATAATGAACATGCTATAGCCAACATATACCTCAGGGTTCCGAATGGCTAGGAGACCGAGTTATGGTGTAGTCAAACTATAACATCCTCAAGGTGAACCACTGATGCACCTAGATCAAAGAATCAGACACACCACTGCAGCATTCGAGTCAGTCATTGACGAAAGGTAAGACTTCCTAATGACTACTCGAGGTTGGTCACGCTCAGTTGCCCTCAATCTCTAACGAGTATCTGTACTCTCGCTCTGGTGTCTCGCATACTATAGAACTCAAGACTCATCTACTAAAGAGGAAGCCAATTGTACACCAACCTTCCATATCAACCATCCATCCCCATGAGATCCTATGGTCGGAAGCATTTTTATGCGTTTAATAATGATAATTCATGTCTTTTAAATTTTCAACTCTTGAAAATATGAATTATCATTACAATTAACTCAAATTGGATGTATCACAGACACTAAATCACATATGTTGATAGAAAAATAACCCATTTTATTTGATTATAGTCAAATTTTACAAATTTTTGCCCCTATAAATGTATTACAATATGTGGAAGCTAATTTTGGCCTTCTTAGGGCACAATATATCTAACAATCTCCCACCTTTATCCCAAAGCCAAATGGCTAATAAGTTCTAAGTTCGATCTCTTTAAGTGGGCTTTTACGATTTTTTTTATTGTTCCCAATAGCTTGTAAGTGGGTTCTGCCGTATTATCTATGGAAAATTTGAACCTCTTGACCTTGACGTTAACCCCTTTCTCGACGTTAATCGCTAGAGTGGTATCATCGCTCAATGTAACTTGAAATTTCTGATGAAGACCTTGACTCCTTAGCAAGGGCATGGCGCCATTGTTGTCGCGGGTACAGAGGAATGGCATCTTGATGGCATTATCCGATTTCTACCAGCAAAACTTCTTGTATCAGAAATGCTTCCTTCTGGCAGCCTCTGATGCAGCGATATTTCTTACTTCATGTGGAATCTGCTATCACGGTTTGCTTGGAACTCTTTCCAGCCTGACAGCACCAGCATTGACACACAAACAGACTCCAGATGTCCGGACTTTTATCATCTATATCGGACATGAATTCGAGTCTGTGTAATCCCTGTACTTGGAGTTCTCCGTTAGCCAAAGACCAACATCATATCCTTAGTTTCTTTCTAAAGTACTTAAGGATAATATTTCATAGAAGTCCAGTGTTCTTCACCTAAATTTGACTGATTATCTGCTTGTTGACACTCACAGCAAGGGGCTTATATCAGGTTGTGTAACATAGCAATGCAATACATGAGGCTTCCTATTTGCAGAAAGCATAAGGGATCTTTGCTCATGCATTCTATTTTCCCTCAGGTGTGCTAGGGCACAATCTTCTTGGAAGATGATACCATGTCTAAAGGGGGGAAAAAAAATAAAAATTAAATCTCCTCTTTAGAGTTTTCCATACTAAACCTCTTTTAGTACTTCCTCTAATGTACATCTTTCTATGAAGTTCTAGCATCTATTTCGGGTCTATTCCTATAGACCTAATTTTCTAGAATAAATGATGCTCACCTAGGTCCTTTTCATGAGAATTCCTGGACAACCAGATTTTGACTGCTCGTCAACATGCGAACATCATCCCATAAGGAGGACGGTCATCTACGTTACAATACGAGCAAGACAACAGTGCTCCCACTGGACTTCTGAAGACACACGGTCCTTCTCATTTTTGATGAAACCAAACATTTTGATCATATCATTTGAAACAAATGTTCCAGCTCCGATGATGCTTGCTTAAGTCCATATATTGGATCTTTGCAGCTGCAAACCTTATTGATCAGTATTACTTGGAATGTGAAACCTAATGGCTATTCCATATAGATATCTTCCTCAAGATATCCCTTAAGAATGCCGTTCACGTCATTTGCCATATTTCATAATCAAAATAGCCTGCAACAGCAAGCAATATGGCGGATGGATTTAGCATAGCCACTGGAGAAAAAGGTATCCTGATAGTCAATGCCCCGCATTGACTATAATTTTGGCACTAGCCTAGCCTTGGAATGTCTCCACATCCCACTCACAACTTTCTCTTGAAGATCCTTTACACCTCATTAGGTACTAATACCTTCTTGGTGGATCTACCAAGGTCTTAGACTTGAATTTGAGTGCATCGAGTCAATTTCTGAACTGCATTGCCTCTAGCCATTTCTCGAGTCGATTCGATTCGCCTCATTGTAGGGTTTTTGGGATCATCCCACGGCACCAATTACTACGAGGAATATTTCTCTCTACTTTCTCTGAAATAAACCTAAGTATCTTTTAGGGATGGGAAAAACTCTTTCCCCGATTATACGAGGTGGAGGGGTAGTGTTCTTATTGGCTCAACCTTGATTTGATTCCCAATTGGTCCTTAGCTCATTGTACTTGTGAGACTTTCTCAATCAAGCTTAATCTACTTTCCAATGCGCTATCTTGAATAAACTATTTTTCAAAGAAAAGATGGCATGTCAACTCACAATCATACTGTGGTCTTCTGGAATGTAGAAATAGTATTCTAATGACTCTTTGGATATCCTATGAATCCAAGCTCTGAAGGACCTAAACCTCTACTTGTCCGCTTTGTCTTTTGACATGAAGCGACAATCCAAATTTTGAGATGGACTCAGACTTGGTTCTTAACATGCCATATCTCATTACGAATATGGTAGGAATGATTTTAGAGAAAATCCTATTTAGTAAGATAAATTGAAAGTAATAATGAGTCCCAAGAAAATCAGGAAGGTCAATGAAGCTCATCATGGGATCGGACCCATAATCCAATAGAGTCTGATTTCTCCATTCTGAAAACTCCGTTTGACGTTGAGGTGTTTTTGATGGAGTCATTAGAGACTACCAATTTTCCTTGAGATAGATCTAGGAATTTTCAGCTAAGAGTATTCAACTCTCGGATCTGATCGAAGAACCTTAATGAATTTCCAATTTTTTTTTCTACTTCATGTCCTAATTCTTGGAACTTTTAATCCAGAACCTTTCACTGCTTATAGGATCATCAATGGATAATAGGATTACCCTACATCAAGATAAATTAAATCTAATTTAATTTATCTATATTTTATTTTAATTATTATAATAATAAAAATCTGATCTAAAACATCCCAGATCTGAATTAGATCAAAGAGAAAAGTTTTTGAAATATATCTCTTGATCCGATCAGATCTGAATGAACCTGGTCTGGGAAATTAGGATTTTCCTTCAGTCACTGATGGATTTTGAGAGCAATTAGAATGATTTAGATGATCATTTATTTTAATTGTATGAATCAAAAAAATTTTGATCCATCGAAAGGTGTTTCGATGATGTCGATGATAGAGATCATGACGTATCTCATTACCATATGGAATTGAACCTAACTGGATCATACAAATAAAGGTTTAGATCTGGATGTCATCAATTGGACTAATTTAGTTCAATTGATTTGGATTAGATCCAATTAGGTTCAAGAAAATCATGCTAGCATACGATCGAGCCTAACATTCTCCTTTTGTAATTATTTTGGTTCATCTCGACTGAGCCAAATTTATTTGGGCTCACTCAGGAATCTTGTCTTAGTTTGACTGGAGCTTATTCAGATTAGAAAAAAAATTATCTTAATTTATTAGATAGATTTAAGATAATACTTGCCAATTCCTATCACCTGCTAATTCCTATTTTTGGATATAGGTCAACAGTTGACCCTGAACACTTGGACATAGGGCCATGTGTCATGTGCCAATAGGAGAACACTTGGGGCTCTTGTCTTTCTGCTAAAAGAGGCAAGAGCGGGTGCATGCCACCCTAGGCATGCACCCCATATGGATCAGAGGTGGAGTCCCATACAGATGGGACTCCTGGGTTTCTTGATGGGTTTAAATACCTAGACACCAAAGACTTTTGCTTTATCCAGTCTTGGCGCCACCTATGTGAATTTTTTAGAAACTCTTATCTGATTGGATCAGATGACATTATCCCACCAATCGGATTTAGATCTGATTGAATGAAGACCTTTGATTCATCGAAATGATGTGGCACTGCATGGCATAGTAGGATCTATTTAAATCCTGTCTGCACCTAGGGTTTAGAACTCTTGCATAATTCTCATGCCCCAAGATTACCTCTCTCTCCTTTTCACATCCCATCTGATCCTCTTTCTCCCCTCTCCACACCCAAGGAGTTGGGCACAGGTTCAAGTACCATCCAAGAAAGAAAGGCGCCTAGATCAGGAAGAAGGCAGTATTGTTGAAAGAGATGACTGCTGCTGCTTCAAAAGAAGTTTTGAAGAACTTTAAGATTAGATCTAATTTTTGAAGAGTTGATTCAGAAGGAGAAGACCTCCAGATCCTGCCCGAGTGGACACTGGTAGAGGCCAGGTGCATGCGTACCTCCTTTCAGAATCTTAGGATCAATTAGGATCATCACAAGATAATCTGATGACCCAAGATAAGGTATAAAATTAAATTAGATTTATTTTTTTTTAATATCAAATTTTTAGGATCAGATCCAAGATGTCTCAGATCTGATTAGGATCATAGAAAAATTTTTAAAATATTCCTTCAGATCTAATTAGATCTGAATGATCCTGTGCCGAGAAAACATGATTTTTCCTTCAAAGATAACTTTTCTTAATAGAGAGCTGGATGAAGAGGTGTATATAATACAGCCTCAGAGGTTCACATCCATAGACAAGTCTAAGGTGTGTAGACTTTTGAGATCCATCTATGGATTGAATCAGGCATCTCGAAATTGGAACATGCATTTTGATAAGGTGATCAGAACGTATGGCTTCATTAAGAATGGAGAAAAACTCTGCATGTATAAATGGGCTAACGGTTCTATAGATGTATTTCTTATACTATATATGGATGATATTCTCTTAATAAAAAATGACATTCATGCATTATAGGGAATAAATGTTTGGTTGTCATCATAATTCTCCATGAAGGACTTGGGAGAAGCTTCCTACATCCTAGGGATGAAGATCTATAGGGATAGATTTAAAAGATTGCTTAGATTATCCTAGTCCACATACATTGATACCGTGCTGAAGAGGTTCAGCATGAAGAATTCCAAGAAGGGCTATCTTTCGATAGGCTATGAAATTTCTTTCTTGAAGAGGGATTGTCCAACAACTCCTTAAGAGATAGAGTGTATGAGTAGAATATCATATGCTTCGGTAGTGGGTTCTATTATATATACCATAATGTGTACAAGACTAGACGTAGCATATTCACTAGGGATAGTGAGTAGATATCAGTCTGATCCAGGTGAGAATCACTAGAAAGTTATAAAAATAATCCTAAAGTATTTGAGAAATACTAAGAACCAGTGGCTCATCTATGGAGATACTGACTTGAAACTTGTGGGATATACTGATCCCAGTTTTCAGTCAGATCATGATGATAGCAAGAGTGTATCAGGTTATGTGTTTATCCTGAATGGAGGAGCGGTCTGCTGGAAGAGTTTCAAGCAGCACACTATGGTCAATTTTGTGTGCGAGATGGAGTATGTCGCAGCATTTGATGTTGTGAAGAAAGCTATGTGGCTACGAAAGTTCATCGACGAGTTGAGAGTGGCACCCTCCTTGGATGGTCCGATTCTGCTTTACTGTGATAGCACTGAAGTCATAGCTTAAGTGAAGGAGCCAAAGGCACATCAATGCATCAAAAATATTCTACGTCACTACCACCTTGTATGAGAAATCATAGAGCGAGATGACGTTGAGCTTTAGAAGATTGACAGAAAGAAGAACATGGCCGACCCATTTACTAAAGCTCTTAGAATCAAAGAGTTCAATAATCACAAATGGAAGATGGGTATTTGATACTATCCAAATTTCTAATTCAGTGATGGACTATCTAAATTTTTAATTCAGTGATGGAAGGCTATTGGGTGCAGTCAAGTACTTGACTTATTGGTGTGTGAGTAAAGATGGAATTGACCCCTCCAAGTGTTGGAGCAAGTGCATCACTGTATTTTAATTTAGCAAATCTTCGACCGGGATAGTCCATATAATGGATGCTAAAATTTGAAATATAATGTGGATGAATTTTTAGGATTGGTAGTTAACCCTACATCATCCTCTGAGCATCGTGGTCAAGGGAATGAATTATATAGTAACTATATGCCATAGGTTTGTCGATGTTGTATTGCAATTTTCAACCTATCCGAACATTGGATACTGTTGGTGCAGAATCTGGTTGACACCAAATCGAGCTGGAGTTGAGGAAGAAGAGATCGCTATTGGTGACCTGCAAAATAAAGTCCCAACTAGAGTCGATGGTGGTGGCTTCGGTAGGACCCTCCGATGATCAAGTCAGCTCTTCTGGCCAACAGAAATGGAGTGTTCAAACAAGAATTCAGCAGAATTTTGGAAAGAAGAAAAGAGCTTAGAGAAAACCTATTTGGAGGGTCCTATTTTATAGACAGAACTTATCATAACCGTTCGGTAATGGGTCGCTCAGGGCCACGTGGAGTTTGTTATGGGCATTATTGTGATGTGGCCATTCGGTAGTGGGCCGTTCGGGGTCACGTGGAGTTTGTTATGGAGAGTGGTGTCCGTTGCTATGAAGTGGCCATTCGTTGAGATTTAATAGTCGAAGTTCGGAGGAAGCAGGCGTTGGTTGGCGAAGAATTTTGACATACATCAATTCTAGAAAATTTTGGACTCCTAAAGGGAACACAGTTGGAGGAGATCATTTAGGAGGAATGTTAGTTGAAATCTGAAAGTAATCCACTGGAGGAATTCGGATGGAGTTCGACTGATGGAGAAGTCCAGGAGGAGTCTGACTGGTGGAGAAGTTCGATCGAAGAAGAAGTCCGAAAGGAGTTTGGCAACTAGAGGGATTCGGAAGGAGTTCGACTCCTGGAGTTAATCGATTGAAGGAGAGATCTGGAAGGAGTTCGACTCCTATAGAAATCCGACTGAAGGAGGGATCCGGAAGGAGTTTGGCTCCTATAGAAATTTGACTGAAGGAGAGATTCGGAAGGAGTTCGACCACTGAAAAAATCTGACTGAAGGAGTCTGAAAGGAGTTCGGCTCCTAGAGTTAACCGGCTGAAGGAGAGATTCGGAAGGAGTTTGGCTCCTGTAGAAATTCGACTGAAGGAGAGATCCAAAAGGAGTTTGGCTCCTGGAAGAACCTGACTAAAGGAGAGATCTAGAAGGAGTTCGGCCATTGGAGAGTTCGGTTGGAGATCGACCACTGAGGAGTTCGATTGGGTTCTACCGTAGGAGGAGTTTGGCTACTGAATGAGATTAGCCACTAAAGGAGTTTGGCTACTGAATGAGTTTGACTGCTAGAGGAGATTGGGTGGGGCTCGACCGCTGGAGAGAGAATTTTCGATGGAAGCTCTTCCGCAATTATCGATTGTATTAGGCTAAGCATCAGGCTAGACTTTGGTGGAAGTGGGATTTATTTTCAATAATAGTCCTTCCACTTTCGAGTTCAAAATTCGAAGGAAAGGAGTACAAAAAAAATGACTGCTGAAGTCCTTTTTCGAGCTCTACACCCATTGGGGTTGAAGCTCGGGGGAGACCTTATCTCCAGTCGAGACTGACGTTGAAGTTAAGGCTCGAGGGAGATCTTGCCTCCAGCCGAGGTCTAAGGAGATCTTATCTCCTGTTGATGTTGCGATTGAAGCACGTGAAAGATTTTGTCTCCAGTCGAGGTTGAAGTTGAAGTTGAAGCTCGGGGAAGATCTTGTCTCCAACTGAGGTTAAAGTTGAACTTGAAGCTTATGGGAGATCTTGTCTCCAGTTGAAGTTGAAGTCGAAGTTGAAGCTCGAGAAAGATCTTATCTTTAGTGAGGTTGAGGGAGATCTTATCTCCTTTTCTCACCTCATCTAAAATAAACAAGGCCTTCGACTTTGCTCACGTTAGGATGAGGTTCTCCTTCTATTTCTAATGGGCTGTTGGGGCACATAAGGGCCATTGTCAGGGCCTCTCCCTCCATCTTGTCTAAAATGAATGAGGTCTTTAACTTTGCTCATGTTAGGATGAGGTTCTCCTCCTATTTCTAATGGACTGTAGGGGCGCATAAGGGCCGTTGTCAGGACCTCTCCCCTTATCTCGTCTAAAATGAACGAGTTCTTTGACTTTGCTTACGTTAGGATGAGGTTCTCCTCCTATTTTTAACGGACTATAGGGGTGCATAAAGGCCATTGTCAGGGCCTCTCCCCTCATCTCGTCTAAAATGAACGAGGCCTATGACTTTGCTCATGTTAGGACGAGGTTCTCCTCCTATTCCTAATAGATTATGGAGGCACATATGGGCCGTTGTTAGGGCCTCTCCTTCCATCTCATCTAAAATGAACGAGGCCTTCGACTTTACTCATGTTAGGATGAGGTTCTCCTCCTGTTCTTAACATGGCCACTTTTGGTTGCCTTTTTTCTATCATCACATAGTTTTTGCACCAAAAAATGATATCATTGAAATGGAAGAGTTTTATTAATAAAAAATTACTGATGGTACATCCTCAGGTTTTCTAAGTTTCAAGGTCGTAGAAGCATTGTTCCTCCAAGCTCTTTCAGATGATAAGTTCTAGGCTAGATGACCTCCTCTACTTTATATGGGCCTTCCTAATTTGAGGTAAGCTTCTCCTAGCTCCGAGGTTGACAGATGGCAGCTTGTTGAAGTACTAAGTCCCCCACTCTGAATATTTTACTTTTGACTTTGGAGTTATAGTATCGGGTCATCCTTCGTTTGTAAGCTGCCATCTGAACCTGGGCTTTCTTCCTTTTTTCTTCCAGCAGGTCGAGGTTGACTCTAAGGTCCTATGGGTTATGCTGCTCGTTGAAAGCCATGACCCATGCTGATGGGAGCTTAAGTTTGATTGGGATGACTGCTTACATTCCAAAGGCCAAGGCAAATGGTGTTTTCCTAGTCGACAGTCTTTGAGTAGTTTGGTATGCCCAGAGGACGTGGTCGAGTTCATCCACCCAGAGCCCTCTTGCTCTATCGAGCCTTGTCTTAATGCCTTGCAATAGAGTCCGGTTGGTCACTTCAGCTTCTCCATTTGCTTATGGGTGAGCTACCGATGTAAAGTAGTGGAAGATATTTAGGTCTTCACAGAACTTAATGAACCTCATCCCGATAAATTATCACCCATTATCGGTTATGAGGGTTCGGGGCAGACCAAATCGATAGATTATTGATTTTCAGATGAAGTCCTATGCCTTGACCTTGATAATTTTGGCTAGTGATTCGGCTTCGATCCATTTGGTGAAGTAGTCGATCGCGACTAGGAGGAACTTTCATTGCCTAGATGCCATCAAAAAAAGTCAAGAATGTCCATTTTCCATTACGCAAATGGCCAGGATGCACTTAGCCGAGTAAGCTCGGAGGTCGATCATTTTTGTATGCTTGCATTCTTCTGACAACGGTCATATTTTCTGACATACTCCATAGAATTATGGTATAAGATCGGCCAATAGTATCCTTGCCGAAGTAGCTTTTGCGATAGGGACCTGGCTCCTACATGACTTTCATAGATTTTCTCGTACACTTCCCATAATGCAAAGTTGGTCTCTAAAGGTCGGAGACATCTCAGCAGTGGTAGTGAGTACGATCTCTTATACAATTTGCCCTCGTACAAAACGTACCGGGCGGCTTGATTCCTAAGTTTTTGAGCTTCTTTCGGATTACGAGAAAGAACTCTCTCCTTGAGGTAGGCAACCAACGGGTCAATCCAGCTCGGCTCAAGCTCCATTTGCATGATGACCTATGATTCCTCTGGGCTTGGACATTTTAAAGTCTCAAAGAATACTTTTTTGGATAGTTCGACCGGGGCCGAAGTGGCCAATTTAGAGAGGAGGTTGGCTCTTATATTTTCTACTCTCGGAATTTGTCGAATATCGAAATAGCTGAAGGCCAGAGTTAAGTTCTTTACTTTCTTAAGATATTTCATCATACTTTTCTCCCGCACTTTATAGCTGCCACTAACTTGGCCGACCACTAATTGAGAATCACTGTAGACTTGAAGCTGATCTACTTTTAATTCTTTTGCAATTTTTAACCCGACGATCAACGCTTCATACTCGGCCCCATTATTAGTCATAGGGAATTCAAATCATAGCACGTACTTGATGATGACTCCTTTAGGGCTGACTAAGACCAATCCCGCACCTGCTGCAATGGAGTTGGATGAACCATCCACGTATAGACTCCAAAAATCTTCGAAAAGGTCGACTGTCTCTTCGGAAAAGCTCGGTTGCGATAGCAAAGCGCTAGTCTCATTCTGTTCAAGCTCGGCATCATCGAGAATGGTACATTTCACTATAAAATCTACTAATATCTAGACTTTGATCGATGGTCGGGGTCGATAATTGATATCAAATTCTATGAGCTTGATTGCCCATTTTGCGATTCTTCCGAAAGTGTCCATTCGCTGAAGGATTACCTTTATTGGTTGATCCATAAGGACCGTTATGGTGTGCCCCAGAAAGTAAGGTCGAAGCCTTCTGACAGTAATTAGAAGAGAGTAAGCCAATTTTTCTAGTTTAGAGTACCTGATCTCTGCATCCCTTAGGATCCAACTTATGTAGTAGACCAATCGCTGCATCTTCACTTCCTCCTTGACTAGGACTGCTGTCAAGGCCGTCGAAGAGACTGCTAGGTATAAGAATAACTCTTCTCTGGGTTCGGGCTTTGCCAGCAGTGGAGGTGAGCCGAGGTAGTTTTTAAGCTCCTCAAATGTTCGTTAGTACTCTGTCATCCAGTAGTTCTTTGATTACTTGAGAACTTGCAAGAAGGGCATGCATTGCTCGACCGATCTCGAGATGAAGCAATTTAGGGATGTCATTTTTTCAGTTAGGTGTTGAACTTCTTTGATTGTTCTTGGAGCAGTCATCTCTCGAATAGCTCAAATTTTCTCTGAATTTGCTTCAATCCTACACCTTGACACTATAAACACCAAAAACTTTCCTGAGGTCACACCAAAGGTATACTTGATCGGGTTCAGCTTCCTTTTATGCTTCTTGAGTGCACTGAAGGTCTCTTCAAGGTCAGCAAGGTGGTTTATAGAAGCTTGGCTTTTGACGAGTATGTCATCCACATACACCTCCATATTACGGTCGATCTACTCCTTGAAGATTTTATTGACCAAGTACTGGTACATTACCCCTACATTCTTGAGCCCAAAGGGCATAATCCTATAACAGTAAAGACCATAATCAGTAATAAAAGCAGTTTTCTCCTTTTCCTCCAGCGCCATCCATATCTGGTTATAGTCGGAGAAGGCATCCATGAAGGTGAGGAGCTCATGGCCCAAGGTTGCATCTACCAGCTGATCAATCTTAGGAAGAGGGTAGCTGTCCTTTGGGCAGGCCTTGTTCAACTTTTTGAAGTCTATACACATCTTTCACTTATTATCTGCCTTTTTGATGGGGACTACGTTTGAGACCCAGGTCAGATAGCTAACTTTTCGGATAAATCTAGCTTTGAGGAGCTTGTCTACTTCTTCTGCGATTGCTTTTTGCCTCTCTGGGGCATGGTTGCGCATTTTCTCTTTTATCGATCGATACTTTGGATCAACTATCAACCGATGTTTCATAACTTTGGTATCAATTTCTGGCATATCTACTGGGGCCCAGGCGAAGACGTCCGCATTCTTCCTGAGGAAGGTGATGAGTTGCTTCTGAACCTCATCCCCCAAGTTGGAGCCGATCTGTATAGCATGCTCCGCATTTCCGTCATTCAAGGGCATAGATACGAGGTCCTCCATAGGCTCGCCCCACTCCTCGATGAGGTCATCGCGGACATCCAGCCCATCAATAGGATAAGGATCAGACTATTCATTCTTATGCAGGATGATTGAGTAGCAGTGCCTTGCTAGAGCTTGATCTCCCCTGACCTCTCCGATCCCGTGACTCATTGGAAACTTCATCTTCAAATAATAAGTTGATACCACTGCCCAAAGTACATTTAAACTAGATCAATCAAGGATAGCATTATAGGCAGATGGAGTCCTTACGACTAAAAAATCGACCTATGTCTTAGCCAGTTTCAGGTGTTGCCCTGCAGTCATAGCCAAAGTTATTATGCCCTTGACTGGTACGACATCGCCAGTGAAGTCTATCAACGAGGAGTTCATAGGTCCCAAGTGGCTATTGAGTAAGGACATTTTTGAGAAAGCATCATAAAATAATATGTCAGTCGAGCTTTCATTATCTACCAAAAAATGGCATACATCATAGTCGGCAATGTTTATAGAGATTACAATCGCATCATTATGCAGAAACTAGACTCCTTGGGCATCTGTCTTAGTAAAGATTATGGGTTCTTCAGTCCTCCATCTCTTCACTGATTCCTTGGATCCGCCAGCCTCTTCTCGCCAAAGTCCTCCAAAGATAGTGTTGATGATGTCGAGAGGCGACCGATCTCCTTGCTGATCCTCCCTCCTTGCGGGTTCAGGCTATGATAGTGCCCTCGACCGACCTTCCCGTCCTTCAGGTTGTTGCTACAGGAATCGATCAAGTCTATCTTGCCTGATGAGCTCCTCGATCTCATCCTAAAGTTGAATACACTCTTCAATATCGTGACCATGGTCACGATGATAAAGGCAAAACTTGTTAGGATTACACTTATCGGGATGAGTACGCATCCTTTCTGGTCTCGATAGTTACTCTCTAATTTCCATCAGCACTTGAGTTTTTGGAGCATTAAGAGGGATGTAGTTATGAAATTTTTAGAGGAGAGAACCCCACCGTACCCTTCCATTAGGGCTTCCATGCCTTCGAGCCTGAGGAGGAGTTCGGGCTCGCTTGCGCTCAGAGAAAGTTTGGGAGCATGGTCGAGCTTCACTCAGCTTTCCTTCCTCAGTGGGCCTGCTCGACTCATCGATTCATCACTCTCCGATGGCTTCATTATCCCTAGCCTTGAAGGCCTCTTCAGCTCGGGCATAACCTTCAGCTCGAGCCAGCATATTGATAAAGTTTCTAGGATACTTTTTTTCAGAGAGAACAACAAATCATTCTTCTAAAGACTGTCCTTCAGTGCGGCCATTACGACTGACTGGTCCAAGGTTTGGACCTCCAATGCAGCTACATCAAACTGGATGACATAAGCCTGGATGGATTCTCCCTCCTTTTGCCCGATGTTTATCAAAAAATCTAAACCTTGGCAAGGACGTCGGCTGCTAATGAAATGAGCCACAAACTAATGGCTCATCTGATTAAAGAAAACGATGGTACCCAGCTTAAGGGCTGAGTACCAATTCCCGACTGCTCCCTTGAGGGTGGATGGAAAAGTCTGACTGACGTCTGACGCACCGTGGAGCAGCATCATCATCCGAAAGACCTTTAGGTGATCGATCGGATCGATGGTTCCATCATAACTCTCAAACTGATGGAGCTTGAAGTTCAGTGGGATCGGTTCTTGCATAATCATCTAGAAAAAAGGAGGGTCAGTGCAAATATCATTACCATGGATGAAAGGAGCGTGATGGAGTTCTTCAATTCATTAGCTTATTTTTTGGAGCTTTTGATCGAAAAGATCTTCACGATCATTGATCTCCCAAGTTTTTTGGCCAAGCAGATGTGAAGCCTCCCCTTGGGTCGAGTCATGGTCTGAGCAAGGGTCCTCCATCCTTTGCTTTTCCTTTTCAGAGATCAGCTGTCGGGTAGCCCAAGCCCACCATCTCAAGATCGGATCATGGGGCTTTGAAGAGGCCTGCTCCGATCGAATTGGTGCCAGGGACTGCTGACGCATGGCCTGCACTGCCTCCATAAGACCACAAATCTGCTGAACCAGTAGGTTAAATTGCTCGGCATCCACTATGGCTGTAGCAAAGCCTGAGTTATTGGAGCTGTAGTAGGAGCGGATGGGTTTGGACAGGATCTGGCTGTAGAGGTTGTTGATCGCTGGGTCGAAGCTTTCCTGAGAGGCATTCTTTCTTGGAAAAGAACTCTAGAGAGAAAGAGGAGGGATCACTATCGAGCACTCCTTTTAGATTAAGAAAATCTTAGGAATAGAGGGCCCTTCCTCTAGCGCCAATTCTGTTGGTACAAAATCTGGTTGACATCGGATCGAGCTGGAGTAGAGGAAGAAGAGGTCGCCGTTGGTGACCTACAAAATAAAGTCTCGCTCGGACTCAATGGTGGTGGCTCCGATAGGACCCTCCAATTATCAAGTCAGCTCTTCTGGCCAACAGAAATAGAGTGCTCAGACAAGAATTCAGTAGAGTTTCGGTAAGGAGAAAAGAACTTAAAAAAATATATCTGGAGGATCCCTTTTTATAGATAGAGCTTGTCGTAACCATCTGGTAATGGGCTGCTCAGGGCCACATGGAGTTTGTTATGGCCGTTGTTGTGATGTAGCCATTCGGTAGTGGACCGTTCGGAGCCACGTAGAGTTTGTTATGGAGAGTGGTATCTGTTGCCATGAAGTGGCTATTCATTGAGATTTAATAGTCGATGTTCGGAGGAAGCAGACATTGGTTGGTGAAGAGTTTTGACATACATCAATTCTAGGAGAGTTTAGACTCCTAAAGAAAATACGACTGGAGGAGATCATTTGGGAGGAATGTTAGTTGAAATCTAGAAGTAATCCACCAGAGAAATTTGGATGGAGTTTGACTAATGAAGAAGTCCAGGAGGAATCCGACTGGTGGAGAAGTTCGATCGAAGAAGAAGTTCGAAAGGAGTTTGGCTCCTAGAGGGATTTGGAAGGAGTTTGGCTCCTGGAGTTAACCGACTGAAGGAAAGATCTGAAAGAAGTTCAACTCCTGTAGAAATCTGACTGAAGGAGGAATCCAAAAGGAGTTCGGCTCCTATAGAAATCCGACTGAAGAAGAGATTCAGAAGGAGTTCGGCTCCTATAGAAATCTGACTAAAGAAGTCCAAAAGAAGTTCGGCTCCTGGAGTTAATTGATTGAAGGAAAGATCCGAAAGGAGTTCGACTCCTATAGAAATCCGACTGAAGGAGAGATTCGAAAGGAGTTTGGCTCCTGGAGGAATTCGATTGAAGGAGAGATTCGAAAGGAGTTCGACCACTGGGGAGTTTGGTTAGGGATCAACCACTGAGGAGTTCAGTTGGGTTCGACCGTTGAAAGAGTTTGGCTACTGAATGAGATCGACCGCTGAAGAAGTTTGGCTACTGAATGAGTTCGACTGCTGGAGGAGATCGGGTGGGGCTCGACTGCTGGAGGAAGAATTTTTGATTGAAGCTCTTCCATGATTATCGATTGTATTAGGCTAAGCATCAGGCTGGACTTCAGTCGGAGTGGGATTTATCCCCAACATGTATCATTGCTAGATGGTCACATTGATTGATATAGAAAATTAGTTCCTATGCTACTGGCTTAGGATTCAAACCTATGGAGTCACATACAATAGAAGTTCCTACCTGATCTGATGGTTGATCAAAGAGTTCCACTAGATTAGGACTCGATTATTATTGAAGGATTAATTAGCAATTAGATTGTCGATTAGCTCAATTTGATTAAGTGATGAGGAATTGATCAAGTCTAATTGAATTTGATTCAATTAAGTTTGACCTGATCAGATCATGTGATGATCTAATCGAAAGATGGATCCTGATTTGATCAGGGATTGGACTTGATTAATTTCTAATTTGATTAGAAATTAATTAAGTTAGGTTAAAGCCTAATACAATTGGATCGACGAAGGTTGGCTGTCGAAGGTCCTAGAGAGGAGCTAGCACTTCGAAGGAGCTAATCAAGACTAGGAACTCCATGTGGACTTACCATAGATGTCGAACACATGTGCGGTTGCAGCGCAACATGGGAGCAATTTTTCGATGGATCCAGATTATGGTGATCATCTACTCACATATAGATACTATCCTCTGAACATAGCTCGATCAGCAAATGTGATTTGCTAATCAGTTATATTTTATTTTTCTAATACATATTAACATGTCAAAGATCCTAAAGTAGGATTTTATGATTAGATCATGGCATGCAGCAAATTAATATAGATTAATTTAGCTTCCACTATCATTTTTGAAAAAGTTTTGAAAAGCATGCTTAGAACCTTGCTAGGTTTTCTTCATAATCCTAGTTCTATTTTTTGTGATGGAGGATCTTATTGAAATATGGTGATAAATTAATATTAAATAAAGCATTGCTAAGGGACTAGCATTGACTAAGTTGGAGGGTGTGATAAGTAGAATAAATACACTAATAAAAATATTAAATTATAAACTAAATTATTTTATTTTTAAGAAATTGATGCTTTTATTGATTTTATGTAGGAAAAATATTATCAATGTGAAGAGCTTAATTTTCTGATTCAAACAAAATAAATTTGAAGCAAAATGGACTTTACAGAAGCCCGAAATCAATTTTCAAAGAAAAAAATTAGTTAAAATCGATCGGTCCAGACCAAACTAGCTCGAAAAATTGGCTTAGCTGGCCTAGCCTGACTGCATGCAAAATTGCCCGCCTGAACCACCATCCCGCTGACATCACAGTGATGTCAAAATCTCCGCGGCCTACCATAGATCACTACAATAACCCATCTAGGGGCAAAACATGAATTTCACATGGTGCCATGGGATCTAATTGGCAAGGAAGTCCACGGTCTACACAAGATCGTGGTCCACACACAGTCTATCCAGGCAAAGGTGTGATCAGACGATCGAGGGCTCTGCGGTCTTGATCCAATGCTCACGATTTAGGCGCTAACGTATGGCTGAGGGAGGAAGCGGTGGAGATCCATCGGTTGCCATTTGATGTGGTTTGATTAAAATGCCTGAAGGCTCCTATGCACTACCTAATGGCTGAGAACCCATCATCAAGCCTGATCTAATGACCATTGTTTATTCCAAATTGTTTTGGGAGTTTAATCATGGTTTTTTAGGGATTTTTGGTTCGTTAGATCGCCATCCAACGGCCAGGACTCAGGGATTTTGTTTAGATAGCAGGCTACTTCAATTCAACTTGTTCTAGAACTTTTAATCCCATTTTCCTTAGGATTTCTCATCGACTCTTCAATCTATTTAAAGCCCTGTTGTCAAGAAAAATATAGAGCAGAATAATAGATAGAGAAACAGAGAGAGTTAGAGAGTAAAATAAAAAAACAGAGGAGAGGTGATCAAAAAGAAAAGTAAGGGTTTTGATCTAAGAGAGAATTTGATCAGAGAAAGAGTCTTCTTCCTTCGTTCTTCCTTCTTCGTGGCTCATCTTCCACATCTAGTACACCTACCAGCAGCTCTTCTCCTTCATCGAATTCTCCACGCTGAGAGCAACGGATGATAAAATTCAGTAACAAGCAAATTTTTGTTTGGATTTTTTCATGCTTTTTATTTTAATTGCTATTTTTGTTTCTTTTAACATGAACTAAATTTTTTTTACTAAGGCTAAGGTGTAGCCATTGTTTTGATGCAATATTTAGTATAATTAAATTTTAGTATTATTTTGTTCATGAGGAGTATATAAATCTATGCTTAATGCTTTTAGATTATTAGCCATCTTCTAATTGATTTGATGGACATAGATGATACGGACCAAGTACGTCTATGTTATTGCTTCTTGTATTTTGAATCAAATTAAGATTCATATGTATGCAAAAATTTTAGTATGCTTTGGATGCAGTGCATTTTAATTAGAGGGTTTCATAAAAATTAATGCATTAAAATGTATTTAAATTATACCTAGACCAAAGGGTAGTTAATAAATATTGATAGTTTTGCTACGCTTGGACCAAAGGATAGTGAATATTCTAGGAGACTCCACCATCACATGAAATAAAATTAACCTAATTTGCATGATTACTTGAATATTGTATTGATTGAGTTGGTGAACCGATTGTCTTAATATCCTACCGCTCTTGAATTCAATCCTAATAATTATACTGTCTTTATCTTCTTACAATTTATTAATTATTTCTTTATTTATTCTTATTTTCTTTACTTCTTATAAATTGATTCTCTAAATAAAATCTAGAAAAGAATTTTTCAATTCTTATTTTTCAATCCTCTAGGGACGATACTCTACTCATTCACTTTATTACTTGATCGACTGGTGCACTTGCCATAGCGATAAATTTGTACGCATCATAATGCTCCTCCATGGAGTAACTAATAGAATTTTCTATTGGACATTCCCATCTACTTTATGAAAAGCCATCCAAAACTGGTACTCAAGCCTTTAGCCTAGCTTGATTAACTCCTTCGAGTAGCTCATCGGACTATTCATGACTCACTTTGTTAGTCATCGCTGATAGTGCCAAGGCTTGGACTCACTCGTCAGCATCAAACAATGAGAGGGCAAGTCTCTCTAACAGTACAACAACCACTTTCATGCCACAACCCTTGAAGTACATGACTTGAACTAATCAGTAGCCATGACCTCTCTCAAAGGTAGGCTACTTAAGAATGCTTTCTTTTTCTTGCTCAAGAAAATGTACTCTAAGGACTTTACCAAAATGTTGGTGAGAGAGAAAAAGTATGCGAACATGGAAGAGGCATGGGCTTGGCATGGAGAGCACCCGTGCAATGAGTTTTGAGGAAAGAAAGAAGATGGTGAGCTCGATAATGGAGGACATAAGCATGAAGGCCACCGAGGTGATAGGAGATCACCCCGATCCTAACACACCTCCTTGGGGTAACTGAATGAGGACCTCACTCAGATGTCTCCGATCTACATCTCTGCCCCAAAGGTTCGATAATTATATCCCGCTCAATATTTTTCGAGTACAGATACTCATGGAGATCGAGCACTAAGGTGATCTATCGAGGCCAAGGAGGATGATAACCCCACCTCACAGATGGAGTATAAGAAAATATTGTTGATATCATCAAGACCATGGTCATGATACTGAGGAGTGCCAACAGCTTAAAGATGAGATCGAGGTACACATCATATGGTTACAACTAAGGTGGTATGTTAAAGAATGGATGAACTGAGATGAAACTAGGCCCGAACCATCACGACTCGATGGTGTGAACTAGGATAAAACTATGGTGGGGTGATTCACACAATCTCTAAGTGGTAGTTCAGCATTCCAACCCCAGAATTAGGCCTAGCTGAAGTAGAGAAGCAAAAGAGGAGGAAGACCAAAGATAAAGAAGATCGCTTTCTTCGATGCCAACCTTCAGAGGATATAATGTCATCATGATGACCAAGTTGTGATGGCTTTAAATATTGCAAATTATGATATACACCGTATTTTAATCGATAATGGAAATTTAGTGAATTTTTTATTTTATGATGCTTTTGTAAGAATGGGTTTAGCTTGTGATCGACTAAGGACGTTTGATTCTTCTCTAATCGAATTCTCTATAAATGCAATACCCATAAAGGGAGTCACCTCCTTGCCAATGACTGTCGGCTGAGCTCCAAGGTAGCCAACTATCTAGATCAATTTTTTGGTCATAAAAATCTCATCCACTTATAATGCCATATTAGGTCAACCAGGGTTGAACACTCTTTAAGCTATGGTGTCAACCTATCATTTGTTGGTTAAGTTTTCCACTCTACATGGAATCGATGAGGTCCAAGGAGATCAAGAGCTAGCCAAGAATATTACATAGCAATATTATGCGGAGAAACTCTTACGAAATCTCAGCCCATGAAAGAGCTTGATGTCTGAGATGAGCTGATAGAATAAAGAGGACAACCGATCGAAGACCTCATATCAATCATGCTAGAGGAGTCCAACTTGACTAGAATGATCTAAGTCAGCTCCAACCTAAATGATGAGGACCATCATCATCTTGCTTCATTTCTTTGATTCAATACAGATGTCTTTGCTTGGTCAGCCTCGGACATGCTGGGTATAGTTTTGGAGGTTATCCTTCACTGCCTAAACATGGATCCAGAGCACCATCCTATCAAACAAAAGAAAAGGAGTTTTGCATCAGAGCGTTGGAAATCTATAGAAGAGGAGATAGATAAACTACCCCAAGTGGCTAGCGAATATAGTGTTGCTCTTGAAGGCAAATGAAAAATAATGCATATGTATTGATTATACCAACGTCAATAAGGCATGTCCAAAGGATAGATATCCGCTACCACAAATCAACTAACTACACTACTACAAAAATGATCTATGGCAGCACATATTATGGCAGTGGTTTTCGAAACTGCTGTCATAGATCCTACGGCAGCAATTTTCATTAACCACTGCTACAGAACAGACCTATGGCAGTGATTTTTATAATCACTGCTATAGGTCCGATATATAGCAGCGGTTAACAAAAATCGCTGCCGTAGATCGGACATATAGTAGTGATTACAAAAAACTGCTACCATAGATCGATCTATAGCAGCAGTTCATTATAACCACTGCTATAGTTAGATCTATAGCAGTGGTTAGTGAAACAACTGTCGAACTATAGCAGCGGTTAGTAGGAACCGCTGCTATAAGCTTATTTATGAAAGCGGTTAATTATAACCGCTGTCATATATATATATATATTTAAATATTATATAATTTTAAAATTTAATATCCATCTTTATCATTCATTATCTAAATAATTATCATTAGAGTGTCATCGCAAAAGATCGTCTTGATCCGATGGCCCTAGCTTCATCGATTAGAAAAATTTGATTTCGATGATCACAAACGATGATGTGATGATCTGATAGATGAAGACCTCTGATGGATCCAAAAATCTACAACGATAATCTTGGTGATGTTTGTAGCATACTATCAAAGTTTTGCTTCAATCGGATATCGTTATCTTGGTCAATTTAGTATAGATTAGTTTCTGCCGTTAAATGATAATGAGTGATCAAAGGATCAATCGATATCCGATTATGAGATAATTTTTTTTATAAATGATCTTGGCTACTATTTTAATCATTTTTTATGGTGGTGATTGTAAAATTCAACTCGTGAGATGAAGAATGATCTAAAACTATACATCTCCTGATAACCATTCTGAAACTTCACCAATTGTTATGCTCGTGCTTTTGCAATATCTGCTTAACATGAATAGTTTATACGAAAATGATTTAAATTTTACTATCATCATCGTATAAAATATTTAAAATTATAATAAAAATTATTTAACTAAAAAATTATCTCATAATCGGACGTTGTTTAATCCTTTGATCGTTTGTTTCTAATTTAACGGTCGAAATCATTTCGTACTAAATTAACTATGATAATGATATCCGATTGAAGTAAAACTTTGATAGTATGCTACAAACATCATCAAGATCATTGTTGTAGGTTTTTGGATCTATCGGAGGTCTTCATCTATCAGATCATCGCATCATCATTCATGATTATCGAAATCAAATTTTTCTAATCGATGAAGCTAGGGCCATCGGATCGAGGCGACATTTTGCGACGACACTTTAATGATAATTATTTAGATAATGAACGATAAAGATGGATATTAAATTTTAAAATTATATAATATTTAGAAAAAAATAAGAAAAAATTATTTTCAACCTACGACAGTGGTTATCAAAAATCGCTGCTATAGATCTATAGCAGCGGTTCGATCTACGACAGCAGTTCTAAAACTGCTGTCGTAGATCTATGGTAGCAGTTTAATAATTGCTACCATAGATTAGATTAAAAATCCCTAAATTTTCTCTGCTTCCCTTCCGTGCACGCTCGATCTCTCTTTCTATCTCTTCCCCTCCTCTCCATCGTTGGTGAGGCTTCTTCCCCCTCGACCGGTGCCGCCCCTTCTTCCCCCTCGGTCGGCACTCGGCACTCGCGCACAACCCTCCTTACCCCTCCCCTTCTCGGAGGCTCTCCGACCGACCTCTCCGCCATTCGCCCCGCACCCCCGCGGCTACACTTAACCACCCGCCATCTTTCCGGGCCACCGCACCGACACCCCCACCCTGCTCCCAGGCGCCTCTCCTCCTCCCTCTCGGTCGCTTCCTCCGCCACTCGCCACCCGCACCGCCATCCCCCACCCTCCCCCATATCCCGAGACTCGCCCCTCCTTCCTCCCATCCCCCGCACGCCCCAGCCCAACCTCTGCGCCTCCCCACCAAGCCTACGCACCCCAGCCCCATATTCGACCGCCCCTCCCATTGAACCTCCCTCTCCATCCCCACCCCCCAGGCGCGACCACCCTCCTCCTCGTGCCCGCCTTGCGCTTTTCTCTTCTCCTCAACCCCCGACCAACGCCTTCTCACCACCACTCCCCCCAACCCTACCCACCGGACCACACCACCCTCCCCCACCTCGCGTGGGCCACCCCCGCGACCCCCTCTTCCTCCATCTCTTGGCCGCGCGCACCTCCTTCCCCCCCTGCCATCCTCTTCCCGACACCCACCGCTTGCCACCCTCCCCCAGCCCCCACCACAGCGTTTCGCCCTCACCCATCTCTGGCCCACGACCTCCCCACTCTCTGGCGCCCATAGCACCTCCCCTCCACCCACGCCGTAACCCCACCACCTCCCAGCCCCACCCCTGCCCTCACCGGCTCCCACCCCCCCCCCCCCCTCTGTGTCTCTCGCTAATCACCTCAACCTCTCTCTCGACCTGGCTCACCCTCCTCGCCATCTGCACCACCGGACGCCCTCCTCGCCCCACCTACCGCCCTGCCCATCCCAGCCCCAGCATCTTCCCATCCCCAAGGCGAGCACCGGCCGCCTAGCCCCACCACCCAGTACTCACGACCCCATAGCCCCGGCCAAGCCTTCACGAACCACCATCCCACCACCAACCCGCCCACACTTTCCTTCCTTGATGCGCCGCCCTCTCCTGTCACTATGCCTCCCGGACCTCCTCGTCACTGTGCCCCCTCCCTCTTGGCCCCCATCTCAACTGCCCTACTCTCTCTCTCTCTTTTTTTTTCTTTCTCTCTCTCTTAGTCTCACTACTCCTACTTTTATTTGCAGGTTATCTCCTAGTGCCATCCTTCTCCTCTAGCATTCACTCATCACGCCGACGATCTTCATAGCATTTTTGATGGAAGACCCGCTCTCACTAGCCCAGATATTATTTTTTTATTAATTTTATAAATTAATTTATTAAATCATATATATTTATAACTAAGAATTTATTTTAAAAATATTATAATAAATATTTATAAATATTTTATTATAAAATATTATAAATTACTTATGCCATTAGATTTTGGATCGTTGCCATGGCGGTAGTTCTGGCATGTGTCATGTCGGCGGCTGTGGACTAGATTTGTGTCAATGAGTTGAGGTTTTAAATAAATTCTGAAATATTCAAATTTGATCCATTTTATTACTGGTAACCGAGATCTGAATTTCGAATATCTAATGGGCGTCTTGTACTTTGAAGTAACCAGAGTCCGGATCCTAATGGGATTCTAAAGGGCCAAACCAGATTTTTAGGATTCTAAAAACTAGAAATGGATAGCCTTGAAGAAGGAAGATCGATAGATTGGGAGAGGAGGTCGGCGACCTTTGTTTCAGACCATCGCAAGGGGAGAATCGAGAGTGGACGGAGAGGGGGTTCGGGCCTCCCGTCGTCACCGACGAGGGGAAATCGAGAGATGGGAGAGAGGAAGGAGTCTTGGCTTACGCCAATCATCTGGGAGGGAGGGGTCCGGCCTCGCGCGTGAGGAGATCTGAGAGAGGGAGAGTGGAAAGAATCGAGAAGAGACGTGGCAGAGAGGGGAGGAGAGGGGTAACCATCCTGCGTTTCGCATCACTGGAGGCGTTTGGGGTCCGTGTTGAGGGAAAAAATAGATTTTCCGGTTAGGTTGTTCAAATTTGATTGATCAAGAGGCATATTTCAAAAAATTTCTCTTAGATCAAATAGATTTGATATTTTTTAGATCTAATTTTATGATATTTAAATAGAAATTAAATTAAATTAAATCTAAATTAATGTTACCTTGATACTGGTAATTGATTACCTTTATGATCTGCTGATTGCCTTGAGGTTCTGATCTAGCCACCAAGTGCCTGGCCTCTATCGATATCCACTCAGTGGATCTGAGATCTTTATTTTTTCTTTTTTTCAAAATAATTAGATTTGAATTATTGGAGGATCTTTAAAACTCTTTGAAGATCAACAGTTTCTCTGCAGAGTGCTGCCTTTTCCTTTCTTGTAGCCTTTTCTTGCCTGATCCACCAAACAAGCCCACTCTTTCAGCATGGGAGAGAGAGAGGGTTAGAAGATGGCATGGAGAGGGAGAGGGCAGCCTATGGGCTGGCAGAAGAAAGCTCTCTTAGTTGGGGGCAGATAGGTTATATTATAGACCTGCGCGCCATGCAGTGCGCATCATCTCACCAATCGTGTTGCTTCGTCAATTAGATCTAAATCTGATTGTGGATGACATCACCCTGATCTAATCAGATGAGAGCCCCATAGATTCATCCTTAGATGGTGCCTAAGATGGTCAAAGTCTATGGCTAGGGGTATTAAGTTGAATCCAAGAAGCAACGACATATGAGTCCCATCCATATGGGACCCAGCATCCCTATCCATGGGCACCCATCCTTAGGTGCACCCCCTCCTTTTCAAAATCCAATAAAGGACAAGTCCTTATCTGCTCTCCAATAAGTGCATGACACATGGGCAGATGTCCAAGGGTCAAAGGTCAACATTTGACCAAAGTCAAAAGACAAGAATTATCTGGTGATGAAAAATGGTAGGTGTTGTCTCAAATTTATCTCATAAATTAAGACAACCCTTTTCTAACTTGAACAAGCTCCAATCAGATTAGGTAAAGGTACCTGAGTGAGCACTAACATATTTGGCTCAGTCGAGATAACTTCAAATGATAATAGAAGGAGAATGTTAGGCTCAATCATGTGCTAGCACGATTTTCTTGAACCTAATTGAATCTAATTCAAATTAATTAAACTGGATTCGTCCAATTGATGATATCCAAATCCAAACTCTTATTTGTGTGACTCAGTTAGATTCAGTTCTGTATGGTAATGGGATATGTCGTGATCTCCATCATCAACATCATCAAAACTCCTTTCGATGGATCAGAACTCTTTTGATTCAGACAACTAGAATGATCGATCATCTAAATCATTCTAATTGCTCCCAAAATCTACCAGTGACACCTAGTAGTGTATGGTGGCAACCCATCAAAACTGAAAATGAACCTCTTGGTGCAGCTACTTATGTGATTAAGTTCTTCTATCTTGAGCACTGATCAGATTAGGGTTAAGGTGAACTCGTCAAACCCTAATTTCTATCATATGATTTAATCATTTGATCCAATTCCGATGTGAAAACCTTAATAGAAACTCTTTCTATTATTTCACTATCTGCCATGGCCATGGGCTGATGGACTTGATTCTCATGATCATCATAGGGCTGCTCCTTATCCACCGAGGTAGATAGATTTCATCTTGGTGCAATCCAATTCCAACAATGAACATGCTATAGCTAATATACACCTCAGGATTTCGAATGGCTAGGAGACCGAGTCATGGTGTAGTCAAACTATAACACCCTCAAGATGAACTATCGATGCATCTCAGATTAAAGAACCAGACACACTACTGCAGCTTCGAGTCAATCATCGATGAGAAGGTAGACTTCCTTATGACTACTCGAGGTGGTCATGCTCAGTGCCCTCATTCTCTAATGAGTACCTGCACTCTCACTTCGATGTTTCTACACCATAGACTCAAGACTCATCTACTATAAAGAAGCGATTGTATACTAACCTTTCAGATCAATCACCATCCTCATGATGATCCTATGGTCAGGAGCATTTTATGAGTTAATAATGAAAATTCTTATCTTAAATTTTCAACTCTTGAAAATAAGAATTATCATTACTATTAACTCAAGGGATGTATCATAGACACTAAATACACATATGTGATAGAAAATAATTCATTTTATTATTTATAGTCAAAATTATAATTTTGCCCCTAGAAGTGTATTACAAGTGTCAGCCAATTTTGGCTTCTAGGGTACATATCTAATAGTTCGACCTCACTAGCATCACTGAAAGGGATGGGGTCCGGCCTTGCCAGCAAGGGAGATCAAGGGAGATCGAGAGAGTGAGAGAGGGAGGGATGGGGTCCGACCTCGTTGATAAGGGAGATCGAGAGAGGGAGAGAGGAAGATCGAGAGATGGAAAAGCTGGGAGGGAGGGGTTCGGCATCGCCGTCATCATCGGCAAGAAAGATCAAGAGAGGGAGTGATCGAGGGGATGGCACACAGCCGAGCTGGCTCAGATATGGAGTCGAGTCAGCTCGAGCCATGATCGAGCCGACTGAGGGAGGATTCGAGCTGGATGTTTCAGGCATGGAGTCGGCTCAGCTTTTGAGCGAATAGAATTTGATATGTCTCTCTAAGGTTCCAACTTTAAGCCTTAAGGTGCCACCATCATCTACTTTATTCTTCTTTCATATTTTTGGATTAACACCAAGATTCATGCAAGAGATCGGATCTATGACTGTTGCTCATCTTTAATTATTTATGAATGCAATTCATGTTGTAGAATTTATTGCATAACATTTTTTGGATGTTTATATCTTATTGCTTTTGTTTATTGCATAGCATGATGATAGATCCGTCAATTGATTAATGTACATATTAGAGACTATTTATTGATGCTATACTAATATTATTGTTCAACATGTTATATTGATTAATGTTCATTAACGTTGTAGGTCACGATGGCACCGAAATGCCATCTAGCTTTCACCCCTGCCCCTCGATGGGTTACGCGCAGTTCAGCATCCGAGGAACAGTCGGAGCATACTCTGTCCACCTTGGCATTGGCTGCTTAGGGACCTCCACTATTGATATCTACTCCATCGACAACATCTACTCCATCGACAGCATCTACTCCACTAGCAGCTGAGCCTCTATCATCGTCCATATTTGAGATACATGCTATTACGTAGGCATCTGAGTGTACATTTTTATTATATTAGCATAACTTTATTTTTTATATAGTATTTGTATACTTATATATTTGCATAACATATTTGCATTGCAGATGCATCATCCAGTCGAATATTTCATGATCCCCCATGCATGGCACATGTGTGGAATCGCTAGCATAAGGTGATGGTCTATTACGATGCGGAGGAAAGGTCAGTAGGGAAGATCGTGTGAGAGATGCATTCCTTTTTTGGAGTGCTTTTGAGGTGGTCGAACATCATTCCCGTAGAGCCCAGAGACTAGCATTTGATGGATGCTACCATCAGAGATTGGGTATGGGAGGAGATATGGGTAAGTACGCGTATCTTAGTTATATTTATGCATTTTATATGTTACACTATATATATTTGATTAGAATAATTTTATAACTGATTTTTGATAACTTTGTGTAGAGAAGGTATGACTTTTCTAATCACGAGAGGGCTCGAGATGCCCGACTGAGGAAGATCGGAGAGTTGTACCAGGGTTACAAGGTCAAGCTTCATAGAGGATGGCTCAAGCACCGATGAGATACTTCGGAGGAGCTTGTTCCCTAGATACAGGATTATCCTCCGAATTAGTGGGAAAGGATGGTTAGACACTAGAGGAGTAAGGAGTTCGAGATAAAATTTTTAACTTTTAATTTTTTTAATATGCTTAAAATTTTATTTAAATATTTTTTAAATATTTATTATTTATTTAAATACTTGTTAGGCTATCTCCCATCAAAATTGAGAGAATCGTGCAGTCCAAGAGTATACGCACACTCTAGGCCGCGAGTCTATGGCCAGTCATGTGCATAGAGAGATAATTAATTCTAAGTCTTACTAGATAAATTAAAGTCATATTTTTTATCATCTTTTTAATAAATTTATTTTTTATTATAGCTAATGAAAGATGGAGTGATGCCCAGCCATAGCGAGATCTTTTGATCCAGCCGCATGGATAAGACGGGCAGGCCGATAAATGCTACGATTGGGCATATTTTTGTATGTATTAAATATGTTAGTATATATGATTAATATTATAGTATTTTGTATAAATTTTTTTTTTAATTTATAATTATAGGATCAGTTAGATGCGCTCGCGAGTGAGGGCTCGGATACCTCTGGGCCCCATGACCATCTGTCTCAGATCTTGGGGCCTAAGCACTCTAGGAGGATCCAATGCAGGCCCAGACACATGGTGATCAGATACTGATTCGAGATGAGCATCTCCTCATAGACTTTCGATATCATCAGTCGGGAGGAGCTTGAGGAGGCGTTGGCATGGCCAGATCATGCTGCGACACGAGCAGATCGGGCTGAGGAGCATGCATCTCATCTGGAGGGCATCGTGAGAGATATGATGTCGATGCTCAGCATGCATTTTGAAGTCACGAGCTTCGAGGATATGTTTGTTAGATATATGTGTCCTAGAATTCAGAATTGGCTGACACTTGTAATACACTTTTAGGGGCAAAATTATAATTTTGACTATAATCAATAAAATGGATTATTTTCTATCACATATGTGTATTTAGTGTCTGTGATACATTCTTTGAGTTAATGATAATGATAATTCATATTTTCAAGAGTTGAAAATTTAAGACATGGATAATCATTATTAACTCATAAAATGCTTTCGATCATAGGATCATCACGAGGATGGTGATTGATCCGGAAGGTTAGTATACAATCGCTTCTCTTTAGTAGATAAGTCTTGAGTCTATGGTGTGGAGATACCAAAGCAAGAGTACAGATACTCGTTAGAGAACGAGGGCACTGAACGTGACCACCTCGAGTAGTCATTAGGAAGTCTATCTTCTCATCAATGACTGACTCGATGCTGCAGTGGTGTGTCTGGTTCTTTGATCTGAGGTGCATCGGCAGTTCACCTTGAGGGTGTTATAGTTTGACTACACCATAACTCAGTCTTCTAAGCCATTCGAAACCCTGAGGTGTATGTTGGCTATAGCATGTTCATTGTAGGAATTGGATTGCATCAAGATGGAATCTATCTACCTCAGTGGTAGAGGAGTAGCCCTATGATGATCATGAGAATCAAGTCCAGAAGCCCATGGCCATGGCAGAGTGAAATAATAGAAAGAGTTTCTATTTAGATTTTCACATCGGACTTGAATCGAATGATTACATCATATGACAGAAACTAGGGTTTGACGAGTTCACCTTAACCCTAATCTGATCGGGGCTCAAGATAGAAGAACTTAATCACATAGGTAGCTGCACCAAGAGGTTCGCATTAAGCTCTGATGGATTGCCACCATATACTGCTAGGTGTCACTGATGGATTTTGGGAGCAATTAGAATGATTTAGATGATCGATCATTCTAGCTGTTCGAATCAGAAGAGTTCTGATCCATCGAAAGGAGTTTTGATGATGTCGATGATAGAGATCATGACATATCCCATTACCATATAGAACTGAACCTAACTGGGTCACACAAACAAGAGTTTGAATCTGGTGATCATCAATTGAACTGATCCAGTTCAATTGATCTGAATGAGATTCAATTAGGTTCAAGAAAATCGTGCTAGCACTCGATTGAACCTAACGTTCTTCTTTTACTATCATAAAAAGTTATCCTGACTGAGCCAAAGAGTTTGTGCTCGATCAGAGGCCTTCACTTGGTCTGACTGGAGTCTGTCCAGGTCAGAAAAGGGTTGTCTTATTTTGTAAGACAATACCTACCATTTTTGGTCACCTACCATTTCTCGTCCTTTAACTTTGGTCAAAAGTTGACCTTTGACTGGTCAAATATTGACCATTGACACTTTGACTTCTATCCATGTGTCATGCACCTATTGGAGAGCTGGTGGGGGCTTGTCCCCCTACCAGAAGCTGGCAAGGAGGAGGGCGCATGCCAAGGGTGGCATGCACCCAAGTTTGAGGCGCCCAGGAGTCCCTATTGGATAGGGACTCCATCTCCTTTTTGGATTTCAATTAGACTCCTCCTAAGAACCAACTTTGACTAGTCTTAGGCACCATCTAAAGATGAATCCAAGGAACTCTATTCCCATCAATCAAATTTAGATCTGATTTCACAAAGGGTTGTGATTGGTTGGGATGAAGAGGAGTTGGATCACGCATAGTCTATAAATAAGACCCTGCGCCCAACTCAAAGAAGGGGATCTCTAGAGAATAATTTCCTATGCCTAAGGCTACCTCTCTCTTCCTCCTCCATGCCAAGTTCATCTTCTCCCTCTCCTCTCCATGCCCAAAAAAGTTTAGGATCTCAGTTGGTGCAATCTAGGCGAGAGAAAGGCGACAGAAAGCTAGAAGGCTGTGCTGCTGTAAAGGACAACTGCTGATCTTCGAAAGCTATTTTGAAGATCCTCCAAATCAGATTTAGATCTAATTTTTAGAGACGTGATAGAGAAGAAGAGGATCTCTAGATCCAGTCTGAGTGGATATCGATAGAGGTCAGAAACTTACGTGGCCAGATCCAGAATCTTTTGCTACTTACAGGATCATCAACGGGTAATAAGATTACCCTACATCAAGGTAAATTAAATATAATTTAATTTATTTATATTTTATTTTAATTATTAAAATAATAGAATTAGATCTAAAATATCTCAGATCTGATTTGGATCAAAGAAAATTTTTTTTAAAATATATCTCTTGATCCAATCAAATCTGAACGAACCTGATCTGGAAAATCAGAATTTCTCTTCAAATGTTAGTCCGCATTCTAGCTCCAGCTCTAGCTCCAACTCTGGCTCCAACTCCAGCACCAGCTCTAGCTTCGGCTCCATTTCTAGCTTCGACTCTAGGTGACGACGACGATGATGTAGATTTAGGAGACTTTTGATGTATTTTATTTTTTAAAAAAATATTATAATAAATTTTATTTGATAATAAAATTTTAGTATTTTAAAATAATTTTTATATTTATTATATTTTTTTTATGTTATATATCTATATTTATTAGATAAAATATATAAAAAATAAAAAAATTTAATTTTTTTAATTATTAAAGATCTATGGTAGTGGTAAACAACCGTTGCCATAGAGCTATGGCTATGATTGTAGTAGCAGCGGTTAAATAACTGCTGTCATAATCTATAGCAGTGATTTTTTGGACTACGGTAGTGGTTATGAACTGCTATCGTAGCTCTTTTTTGTAGTAGTGCTAGTAGATGCCACTTTGGATCATCAGCTTCTCTCCTTCATAGATACCTTCTTTGGCTATGATCAGATCAGTATGGCTCCCGAGGATGAGAAGAAAACCATCTTTACTATCGATAAAGATCTTTTTTATAACAAGATAATGTCTTTCGACTTGAAGAACATGGAGGCGATTTACCAAAGGTTCGTCACAAGGTTTTCTAGTAGCAGATCGAAAAAAATATGGAGGTATATATAGATGACATACTTGTCAAGAGCAGAGCTGTTGAGCACCAAATTGCCAACCTTAAATAGACCTTCGTGATGCTATGGCACTTCTACATGAAGCTCAATCCTAATAAGTGTGCCTTCGGGGTCACTTCTGATAAGTTTCTTGATTTTATGGTATCGCAATGTGGGATTGAGGCAAATTTGGAGAAGATTTGGACACTTCAAGAAATGACACCATTGAGGACAATCAAAGAAGTACAATGTCTGATAGAGAGGATAGCAGCTCTCAATAGATTCCTCTAGAAATTGGCCAAGAGAAGCCTACCATTCTTCAGAGCTCTTAAATGGATGAAGAACTTTTAGTGGATGGAAGAGTGTTAAACTACATTTGATGAGCTAAAGAGGCATCTTAGCTCCCCACCACTCCTTAGCAAATCAAAGATGGATGAGATGCTATACTTGTACCTTGTGGTTTTTCCTTACCAGTCAGCTCAGTGCTCGTTTGACAAGAAGGTATATTTTAGAAACCAGCATATTATGTAAGCTAAGTCCTTAATGATATAGAAACCAAGTGTGCAGGGCTGGAAAAGGTGGTGTACACGCTCGTAATCTCAGTAAGGAGGTTGCGCCCATACTTTTGGGTGCACACAATCATCATTCTTGTGGACCAACCCATCAAGTCGGTACTCCACCAACCTAACACCTTAGGTTGGCTGGCCAAATGGGCCATTATCCTTATGGAGTTTAATGTAGAATATCTCCTATGGCCATCTATCAAAGCCTAGGTATTGTTGAACTTCATTTTGGAGTGCACTATTCCTGAGGATGTAGAATCCACACCAGAACTTGAAGCTAATGAACTCGACAAATGCTAGGTTCTTTATGTAGATGGTTCCTCAAGTACAACAGGATCTAGAGTCGGGCTACTCCTCACTAGCTCGAAAGATGTAGTCACGAACTATGCCCTGTGCTACATATTCAAAGCTTTGAATAACAAGGCTGAATATGAGGCCTTAGTGATCGACCTTAAAATTACCATAGAGCTAGGAGTTTGACATCTAAGGATTTCCTGCAACTCACAGCTTGTCGTTAGTCAAGTACGAGATGAGTACAAGGCATGAGAACCCAATATGACCAAGTACTTACAAAAGGTGAAAGATCACGCATCACACCTCGCATCCCTAGATGTTCAACAAAACCCTAGGTCCGAGAATGCTAGGGGCTAACCTCTTGTCTAAGCTCACCACCATAGGGATTTTTTACCTCAAAAGGAGTTCATATATTAAGATTTTAGAAATCCCAAGCATTGAAGAGGCCTCAGTGATGCAAACTAATCATGAGCCAAGCTAGATAAATCCGATCATCCAATTTTTAAAGGATGGGATGCTACTCATTGATCATGAGGCGACTAGAAAACTGAAACACAAAGCACCTCGATAACTGATATATGTGAAGGAACCAGATCTAAGGTTTCAGGGCTAGATCTTGAAACTTTTTCTAAATCAGCAGCAGAAGACTCAAAATTAATCTAATTGATTTTAAATATCAGATAAGCCCTAGATCTAATACCATATTATATGATTATTGCATGGCATTTAAATCTAAAATAAAAAATAAACAAGAAGGAAAGGTTGATCACATCAACCTAGATCTATACTACATCTCATGCATGTATGAAAAAAATAATAGATCAGATCTATTACCTGAGTGAGTTAGATGTTCTAACTCCCTGATCTAGGCTTGAGAATGAAGTTGCAAGCCATACATATGTCTGACCTCTAGGAGTCATCCATACGAGCCCACGATCACGATAAAAAATTCAGATGTTGGAAATCAGCATAGTATGCTAGTACTGCACTGATCTTTCTTCGATGATTGATTAGATGCCTCCTTTCTTCTAGATTAGACTCTTCAAAAGAGGAGAAGAAGGAGAAGAGGTTTTAGACACTCTTAGAAAATCTAAGGAAGAAGGAAGGAAAGAGATGAACATAGCAATCCTAGAAGAAGACCCTCTTCTTCTTCTCTTTTCTCTCACCTAGATACTTAGTTTTGTGTCTATTGAATCTCAATGCCTAGAAGTTTCATCTTCCTAATTTTCACATACCTCAAAGCTCTCTCAAAGGTCTATAACCCACAAAAATTTCAAGCCAAAATTCGTTCAAAATATATAAGAAAAGAAGAATCCTTGTCTAGGTCAAATACTAGACAAGGAAAGGTCAAACAAGGCAAGTCAAGGGGCGCCCAACTCTTAAATGCCCCCTCCATAATTTTTGGCATGTACCAGAAAGAAAAGGTACATAAGAAAAGGAGTTTCTCACATGGAATAAGAGAGAAATTAATTGGGAGAGGGGGTGGCACCTTTTGGAAAGAGTTTGGGTTTGTTAGGATTCTATCTCATAGAATCCAATATCAAAACAAACTCCTTCTTTGACTTGGTCTTCTACCTAATTACCATATGAGAAAGAGAGGGAGAGAGAGGGTGTACGTGAAGATTGAAAAATCAGGAAGAAAAAGATTTTTCATAAAAAATACCAAAAAAATAGGCATAGGGGGGCGTTGGGACTAAGGTGGCGCAAGGAGGAATCCTAGTCTTACTAGGATTCTATCTATGACTTGGTCAAAGTGATTTCTTAAACCAAATTAAACCAAAACTAACTCAACCAAATTAAATTAGGTTCTAATCTAATTAATGGTTTAATTAAATTAGATTTAATTTTAATTTAATTTTTTAATCAAATTAGAAAATTGGATTGACCTAAGTCCTAGTTAGAGTAGGACTAGTTTTTCCTTGCACTTGATTTATTCAATAAGTCAATTGGACTTGATCCAATCAAGTTCAAACCAAATCTAATTAAATTATATTTAATTAGACTTAATTTTAGTTCTTTGACTTAATCAAATTAAGCCAATTAATAATCGAATTGCTAATCAATCCTCCTACAATACTTGCACTAGGTTAAACATCAATCGTATTGATCGTTTAACCCTAGAACAATTCTCAATCATTGATCAACCATCCGATTAGATCATGAGATCTAATATGTGTAACCTCATAGATCCAAACCTAAGTTGATAGTAGAGAAATAAATTTTTGTACCAATCAAAGTGACCATCTAGCAATGATATCCGATGGTTGGATAGGTCGAAGGTGTTAAACACCATCCTTAGAACCCATGCGGATATAGTTTTCATATAATTCATCCCCTTGGCCACAATATTGGTAGGACACATCAGAGTTCAACTGTCAATTCTTATCAGATTGTCCATATTGTATTTCAAAATATCAAATCCATCTAATGGATTATCCTAGCCAAGGTTTTGCTATATTGAAATATAGTGATACATTCTTCTCCAACTCTTGGAGTGGTCAATTCCATGTTGATCATACACCGACTTCGTAAGTACTTAACTATGCCCAGAAGCCTTCCGTTATTAAATTAGAAATTTAGTTAGTCTAGTACCAAAGTATAAAGAGTTGCTTGCAAGTCATTGAGGTGATCTCATGTCTAAGGAATACTTATACCTATATCCCATCAGAGACATCCTCGACAGCAGAATGCTCTGGAGTTGGTCACGTTCAACGATGATGTATCCATACATCTCACCTGTATGTCATACTAGTGTCTCCATACTTCTTAGTTAAGAGGACAACGAATCTATATGGCATACAGTGATCTATGCTCGATAGATGCTGTCATCCTATTTAATAGTCTATCATTTGGTCGTGAACTAATTTAAGGACTAATTGATAAATCCTCTCTTTATCAAAACTAAATAGTCCTAAGGACTTCATCACAAAAGTAGAGTTCATTAGAAGATGAAGACTTATGATGAAAAACATGCCAAAGTATTTTATTTATAAATGATTAATTACATATACAAAGTTGCTCAACCGTTAATAGGCTAATGATTGACTTTTGGAATATAATTTTCAACAACTTCCACTTATCCTAAAGCCACTCAGCATAGTATCTACTATCCATCTTCAACTTATGGTTGTCAAACTCCTTGATTGCCAGGGCTTTAGTAAAGGGGGTGGCTAGGTTCTCCTTTCCGTCAATCTTTTGAAGGTCGACGTCACCACGATCCATGATCTCATGGACTAGATGGAAGCGGCGTAGAATGTGCTTTGTCCACTTCGGTTTCTTTGCTTGAGCTATGGCATCAGTGCTATCACAGTAGAGTAGGACTGGACCATCAATGGAGGATGCTACTCCGAGTTTGGTGATGAACTTTCTTAGCCGCACAACTTTTTTTGCTGCATTTGATGTTGCCATGTACTCTGCTTCACAAACAGAGTCTACCACTGTATGCTGCTTGAAACTTTTTCAGTAGATGGCTCCACCATTTAGAGTAAAGATATACCCCAACACGCTTCTGCTATCATCATGGTCAGATTGAAAGTTGGAGTCTATAAATTCCACCAGTTTTAGATCTAACTCACCATAAACCAACCATTGGTCCTTAGTATTTCTTAAATACTTAAGGATAGTTTTAACCATCTTTCAGTAATTTTCTTCAGGATTAGACTGATATCTATTCACTACTCCTAGCGAGTATGCCACGTCTGATCTCATACATGTCATTGCATATATGATAGACCCCACTGTCGAAGCATATGGAATTTTATTCATACGTTCTCTTTCTTCAGGAGTTGTCAGACAATCCTTCTTAGAGAGTAAAATTTCTTGATCTATCGGGAGATAGCCCTTTTTGGAATTCTCCATGCTGAACCTCTTCAGCACAGTTTCTATGTACGTGGACTGGGATATACCAAGCATCCTTTTAGATCTATCCCTATGGATTTTCATTCCTAGAATGTAGGATGCTTTACCCAAGTCCTTCATGGAGAACTGTGATGATAATTAGATTTTTATTTCCTATAGTGCGGGAATGTCATTTTCGATTAAGAGAATGTCATTGACGTACAAAACAAGAAATACCACTATTGGATCATTTGTCCATTTGTAAATATAGAATTCTTCTCCATTCTTAACGAAGCCATATGTTTTAATCACTTTATCAAAATGCATGTTCCAATTCCAAGATGCTTGCTTTAATCCATAAATGAATCTCTGAAATCTGCACACCTTGGACTCATCTGTGGATGTGAACCCCTTTGGTTGTATCATATACATCTCTTCAGTCAACTCTCCATTTAGGAAAGCTATCTTTACATCCAACTGTCAGATCTCATAGTCTAGGTGGGTAGCTATTACAAGCATTATCCGAATAGATTTAAGCATTGCCACTAAAAAGAATGTCTCGTCATAGTCAATACCATAACGTTAATGATATCCCTTAGCAACCAGACGGACTTTATAGATCTCTACCTTTCTGTCTGCACCTCTTTTCCTTTTGAATACCTATTTACACCCAATGGGTTTAACCTCTTTAGGTGGGTCAACTAATATCCATACATCGTTGACCTTCATGAAATCTATTTCGAATCTCATGGCTTCTAGCCATTTCTTAGAGTTGGATCTCTGCATAGCATCCATGTAAGTGATCGGGTCCTCATCATTTTCATTATATTTGATGGGATTACCATCCTAGATCAAGAATCCATAGTATATATCTAGATGGCATGGTACTCTACCGGATCGTCTTAATGGTGTGGGTTCACTAGGCTTCGGATCTGATATGATCAAATCCGACTTAGGTTTAGCATTCTGTGTCGAACTTTCTATCCGTTGAACTTCATTAAGTTCAACCTTAGAGGCAATAGTTCCTTCACTAAAAAACTTTTTTTTCAAAAAGGTTGCCCTAAGACTGATGAACATCTTTTGTTCATCAGCATGGTAGAAATAGTATCCTTTGGTCTCTTTTGGGTACCCTATAAATGAAGAAACCAGATCTAAGATTTTACAGCTAGATCTTGAAAATTTTTTCAAGATCTTATAGCGAAAGACTTAAATAAATCTAAAATTTATTTAAATAACCATGTAAACACCTAGATCTTAGATCTATTATATGATCAAGGGATGATATTAAATCAAAAATTAAAATCAAATAAGAAAGTAAAAGGTTGATCAAATCAACCTAGATCTACACTACATCAAATGCAGGTATGAAGTTAATAGATCAGATCTATTATCTGAGCAAGTTTAGATGTTCTAACTTACTGATCTAGGCTTGAGGATGAAGTCATGAGCCGCACATACGTCCAGCCTCTAGGAGTCATCCACACGAGCCTACGATCTCTGATCTAAAGTTCGATGCAGAAAATCAGCACAGCATGCTAGTACTGTGCTGATCCTTCTTCGATGATCGATCTGATGCTCTCTTCTTTAAAATTTATACTCTTAAAAATATGAGAAGAAAGATGAGAGTTTTCTAATCTAATACTTTCTTAAAAAAAATCCAAAAGAAAGGAGGAGAGATTGAAAATAAAACATCCCTAGAAGAAGACCCTCTTCTTCTTCTCTTTTCTCTCACCTAGACATCTAGTTTGGTGCCTATGGAACCCCCACACCCAAGGATCCTCTTCCTCTGATTTTTGCACACCCCAAACCTCTCCCAAAGCTTTATATTTTATAAAAAAATTAGAATAAAATTCATCCAATAAATAAGAAAAAAGAAGAGTCCAAGTTAGGTCAAATTCCTAGACTAGGAATATCCAAACATGGGAAGTTGTTAGGACGCCCAACTCTTGGGCGCCTCCTTCATAATTTTTGGCATGGACCAGCAAGATAGGGAACATAGAAAAAAAGATTATTTTCATAGAATAAGAGAAGAATTAATTAAAAGAGAGAGCGGGACTCAAGGAAAGATGTTTTGCTCAACAAGGATTCTATTTCATAGAATCCTAAGCAAAACCAATTCCTCCTTTGACTTGGTCTTCCACCAAACCTCCAAATATGACTTGAAGGAAGAGAGGGGGTGTGAAAATCAGAAAAAAAGGGATTTTCCATGCAAAATACCTAAAAAATAGGTATGGGAGGGCGTTGGGACCAAGGTGGCGCAAGGAGATAGGGAGTCCTAGTCACACTAGAACTGACTTGGTCAAACAAGATTTTTTAACCAAATAAAATCAAGATTAAACCAACCCAAATTAAATAAGGCCCTAACCCATTTAAGAACATTTAATTAAAATCAAATTAAATTAGATTTAATTCTAATTTATTTTCTAATCAAATTAAAAAATTAAGTTAATCTGAGTCCTAGTTAAACTAGGACTAGTTCTTCCTTGCACTTGGCTTATCCAATAAATCAATTGGACTTGATCCAATCAAGCCCAAACTAAATCTAATTAAATTATATTTAATTAGACTTAATCTCAGTCTATTGGCTTAATCAAATTAAGCTAATTAGCAATCTAATTGCTAATCGATCCTCCTGCAACACTTGCATTAGGTTAAACACCAATCGTATTGATTGTTTAACCCTGGAAGGATTCTTAATCATTGATCAACCATTCGATCAGATTGTAAGCTCTAATGTGTGTGACCTCATAGGCTTGAAACTAAATCAATAGCATAAAAATAAATTTTTATACCAATCGAAGTGACCATCTAGTAATGATATCCGATGGTCGGATAGGTCGAAGGTGTAGAACACCATCCTTAGAATCCATGCGGATATAGTTCTCATATAATTCATCTCCTTGACCATAATGCTTATAGGACATATCAGAGTTCAACTATCAACTCTGATTAGGTTGTCCACATTATATTTCAAATTACCAAATCCATCTGATGGATTACCCTAGCCAAGATTTTGCTATATTGAAATATAGTGATATATTCTTCTCCAACTCTTGGAGTGGTCAATTCCATCTTGATCACACTTCAACTTTGCAAGTACTTGATTGTGCCCAGAAGCCTTTCATTGCTGAATTAGAAATTCAGTTAGTCTGGTACCAAAGCATAGTGAGTTGCTTGCAAGTCACTGAGGTGATCTCAGGTCTAAGGGATACCTATACCTATATCCCATCAAAGACATTCTCGATAGTAGAATGCTCTACAGTTGGTCATGTTTAATATCGATGTACCCATACATCTCACCTGTATGCTATACCAGTATCTCCACATACCTTGGTTAAGAGGACAACCAACCTATATGGCATATAGCGACCTATGCTCGATAGATACTGTCGTCCTAATTAACAGCCTATCATTTGATCGTGAACAAATTTAAGGACTAATCGATAAATTCTATCTTTATCGAAACTAAATAGTCCTAAGGACTTCATCATTATAATGGAGTTCATTAGATGATGTAAACTTATGATGAAAAAAGATGCCAAAATATTTTTTATTAATTAATAAATCAATTACAATATCTCAACCATCAACAGGCTGATGATTGACTTTGGAACATAATTTCCAACAACTCGCACTTGTCTTAAAGCCACTCGACACAGTATCTAATACCCATCTTTGACTTATGGTTGTTGAACTCCTTGATTGCCATGGCTTTAGTAAAGGGGTTGGCTAGGTTCTCCTTTTCATCGATCTTCTGAAGGCTGACGTCACCACGATCCACGATCTTATGGACCAAATGAAAGTAGTGCAGAATGTGCTTTGTTCGTTGGTATGCCTTTGATTTCTTTGCTCGAGCATGGCGCCAGTGCTATCGTAGTAGAGCAGGACTGGACCATCAATGGAGGATGCTACTCCAAGAGCTCGGTGATGAACTTTCTTCAGCCACACAACTTTCTTTGCTGCATTTGATGCTAATGCCATGTACTCTGCTTCACAAATAGAGTTAGCCACTTGTATGCTGCTTGAAACTTTTTCAGTAGATGGCTCCACCATTTAGAGTAAAGATATATCCCGATACACTTTTTCTATCATCATGATCAGATTGAAAGTTGGAGTCTGTAAATCCCATCAATTTTAGATCTGACTCACCATAAACCAACCATTGGTCTTTAGTATTTCTCAAATACTTAAGGATGGTTTTAACCATCTTTCAGTGATTTTCTTCAAGGTCAGACTGATATCTATTCACTACTCCTAACGAGTATGCCATGTCTGGTCTCGTACATGTCATTGCATATATGATAGACCCCACTGTCGAAGCATATGGGATTCTACTCATACGCTCTCTTTCTTCAGGAGTTGTCGAACAATCCTTTTTAGAGAGTGGAATTTTTTGATCTATTGGAAGATAGCCCTTTTTGGAATTCTCCATGTTGAACCTCTTCAGCACAGTTTCTATATACATGGATTGGGATATACCAAGCATTCTTTTAGATCTATTCCTATAGATCTTCATCCCTAGGATGTAGGATGCTTCACCCAAGTCCTTCTTAGAGAACTGTGATGACATTCAGACTTTTATTCCTTATAGTCTAGGGATGTTATTTTCGATTAAGAGAATATCATCCACGTACAAAATAAGGAATACCACTGCTAGACCATTTGCCTATTTGTAAATGCAGGGTTCTTCTCCATTCTTAATGAAGCCATACATTTTGATCACTTTATCAAAATGCATGTTCCAACTCCGAGATGCCTACTTCAATCCATAAATGAATCTCTAAAGCTTGCATACCTTGGACTCATCTGTGGATGTGAAATTCTTCAGGCTGTATCATATACACCTCTTCGGTCAGCTCTCCATTTAGAAAAGCTATCTTCACATCCATTTGCCAGATCTCATAGTCCAGATGGGATAGCAATGGCAAGCATGATCCTGAATGGACTTGAGCATTGCCATAGGGAAGAATGTCTCATCATAGTCAATACCATAACATTGATGATATCCCTTGGACAATCAGATGGAGCTTTATAGGTTTCCACCTTTCCGTCGTCACCCTCTTCCTTTTGAAGACCCATTTACATCCAATTGGATTTAACCCCTTTAGGTGGGTTAACTAATGTCCATACATCATTGACCTTCATGGAAATCCATTTCGGATCTCATGGCTTCTAGCCTATTTCTCAGAGTTCGGATCTCTGCATCGATATCCATATAAGTGATCGGATCCTCATCGTTCTCATCGAGTTTCGATGGGATCACCATCCTAGACCAAGAATCCATAGTATCTATCCGATGGATGGCATAGTACTTTATCGAATCGCCTTAATGGTGCGGGTTCACTAGGCTTTCGAATATGATCTGATCAAATTCGACTTAGGTTCAATACTCTATGTCAGACTTTCTACCTGTTGAACTTCATCAAGTTCAACCTTAGAGGCAACAGTTCCTTCATCAAGAAACTTACTTTTCCAAAAAGGATTGTCCTAAGACTGACGAACATCTTTTGTTCATCAGCATGGTAGAAATAGTATCCTTTGATCTCTTTTGGGATACCCTATGAATGTACATTTATCAGACCTAGGTCCAAAATTTATCTGTAACTAACCATTTGACATAAGTTGGACACCCCCAAATCCTAAGGTATAAAAGTGCTGGTTTACGTCCTATCCATATCTCATATGGGATTTTAACTACAGACTTATTTAGAACCCTATTTAATAGATAATAAGCCGATTCGAGTGCATATCTCCAGAAGAATATCGACAAGCTAGCAAATTCCATCATGGATCGGACAATGTCTAATAGAGTTCGATTCCTCCTTTCAGACACACCATTATGCTATGGTGTTTCAGGAGGAGTCCATTGGGAGAGAATTCCATTCTCTCCTAGATATGTGAGAAACTCACCATAAATGTATTCTCTTCTTCGATCAGATCGAAGAGGTTTAATACTCTTTCCAGTTTATTTTTCTACTTCACTTTGGAATCATTTGAATATTTCAAAAGAATCCGACTTATGTTTCATCAAATAGACATATCCATATATGGATAGATCATCTGAGAAAGTGATGAAGTAGATATATCCACCTCTAGCACTTGTGCTCATTGGTCCACATACATCAGTATGTACTAGACCTAAGAGCTCATTGGCTCTCTCATCTTTTTTAGTGAAAGGTGACTTGGTCATTTTACCAAGAAGATAGGACTCACAGGTTGGAAATGATTCACAATCATTAACTTCGAGGATTTTCTTTTGAGTCAATCTGTTTATCCTATTCTTGTTTATATGATCTAGCCTACAGTGTTATAAGTAGATATCTGATACACTATATAATTTACGATGCTTGCCTATAGAATAGACTACATTTACAGGTTGTGATAACATATATACACTATTGTTCAATTGTCCATAGAAAATAGTAACACCATTCATAATGATATTACAAACTCATTTTTTTATTGAAATTTCATAATGGTTCATGGCCAAAAGGCCTACAGATTTGATATTTAAAAAGTAACTAGGACAGAAATAATAATCACTAAGAACAACGGTATGAGATTCAAATACAAGTTTCAAAATTTCTAAAGCTAGAACTAGAACTGATCTTCCATCTCCAACATTCAAGAATCTCTCATCTTGCTCGAATCTTCTACTGATCTACAACCCCTACAATGAATTGCAAATATGATAAGGGCTTTCAGTATCCAATACCCAGTTAGTAATATCACAATAGAGAAATTGCAAGAAGTTATCATATAAATATCTTACCCAGCAACAGCTTGCTTCTTCCTTTGCCTGTTTAAGTCTAGAGAGGCAATGTACTGAGGACAGTTTCTCTTTCAGTGCTCCTACTTCTTATAAAAGAAGCATTCGGCTTGACTCTTATTGAGCTTGGTCTTTGGGGTCTGAGCCTACATAGGTGTCTTAGCATGAACATGCACCTTCTTGGCTTTCTTCTTCTTGTTCTTCTTCCCTTTCCCAAAGGATCGAGAATGAGAAGATGAACCTTCCACTAAGTTCACCGACTCCTTATGGAGTTGGTGATCCTTCTTAAAGTTTTGAAGCAATCCCAGTAACCCATGGTAGTCCACTTCAGGCTTTGATATTTTATAATATGTAAGGAATGGGAGATAAGAGTTGGGCACCGAGTTCAGTATTACATCTTTCCCAAGTTGTTTGTCAAGGAAAAGTTGAGCTTGCTCAAGCACTCTATCAACTCGATCATGTACAATACATGATCAGTGATAGAGGCACCATCCGACATTCTAGCATTGAAGATGGCACAACTAGTCTTATACCTCTCAACATCATCGGGTGTGCCAAAAGAATCCTCCAATACTTAGAGCATTTCGTTTGGTTGAGCTGTTTCAAACTTGCGACTGAACTCGTCGCTCATCGCAGCCAGCATAATGCAGCACACCATGGTTCGATCACCGAGCCACTTCTAATAAGTGTCTCTGACTGTTCCACGTGCATTGGCAGTTGGCTCCTCAGGTGTAGGATCCATCAGCACATTTAGGATCCGTTCATGCTCTAGGATAATCTTCAACTTTTGGTACCAGCTATCGAAGTTAGATCCCACCAACTTATCATTGTCTAATAATGATTGGAGTGATAGAGAAGTGGCCATATTTGCACAAAGAAAAATCAAAATCTAATTAGTAATTGATTCATTAAACCTAAAGATTTGTACTTTAATCAAAAGATTTCTTCCATTATTTTATTTGAATTGGTAGTCTCTATCTCCAATTCGAGGGATTATCCTAATTCCTTAGTGGGTACTAGAATCCACAGAGACTGTACATGAGCCCAACTTTGGTTGGCCCACCCATGTACATCTAAGAATAGGTTCATAACTAATTATTTTTCTAAATAATTTTTAGTAATTAAATTTTGCCCTAGGCCCTGATCAGTTGGCTTTGGCCTTCTCAGAAAAAGGATCTAGTTAGGTCCAACCATTAACATGATCATACTTGACCCATCTAACCAATGAATGATCAGCCTAACTTTGGTTGGCCCACTTGATCATCATTTAGAAAGATGTATCCAAGAGATCATATAATAAATGATAATTCCATCAACCGATAAGCACTAGGCCTTTGGGCCTCCAATAATTATCCAACTGATGGACCCATTATCATCCACTTTAATGAAAGGCTATGATCTAGTTATCATATAACTATTTCATTTTAGGGATCTAATAATTTTAGAGGATTTATTTATAGAAGTGAGTAGGTCAGATTAACCAGCTTGTCATGATCCTTCCACTAACTTCACCAAGTCAGCTTAAGGGAGATCATTAATAGGCTGATCTAGGAGCACCTAAATTAGTCAAACTGATTTACCTAGCTGACATGGGTTAGCTCGAATAGTCAAATGATCTGATCAAAACATAATCTCATCAAGAGGTTAGGTAAGTTCGATCAGTAGAAGGATATGCTAGAATTGCCTTTGACACCATTAGAAATGACTAGGTAAGTGGGCTGCCAATTAAAAACCACTGATCTGATTTACCTTAGACACCAACTGGTTTAATTAGTTTCAATTAGATTAACCTAATAGTTTATGCTAGATCACGTAGCCAAGAATTAAGTCCATCTTGGGTTTTGTTAAAGACATGGACTTGACCAACTACAACTATTGTAATTGATCTAGAGAATCCTTGACCTAATCTAAGACAATAATTAATTAGATTTAGTCAATTCTCTAATTATGTCCATTCTTTAATCTAATCCTAGGTCTAATCCAATTAATGGACCTAATCTCCACTAACCCATTTAACCCAATGTGTTATGATTTATGTCTTAGGATCTTCAATTTATAATCCTAGAACCTAATCAAACAACTTCTTAATTCTTAATTAAGTTTTGAACTGAGGGTTGGAGTTTAGCTTTTCGAAAATAATTTTTATATTTATAAAATATTTTTACAATATGGTTCTATCAACCAAGTTGCATGTTTGATTCATAATCAATATGCAAGTAAAATAAACATAAAACTACTTTAGATCTAATCTAAACAAGTTCATATAATTGAAACAGTTTTAATAATAATCAATCATAAATCTCTCTAGATCAAATCTAACATATTTATGATGATTGAAATCAGATTAAAATATTTTTAAGCAGATAATAAAATTTCTTAGATCTAATCTAAAATTTTATGATCAATATTTTAGATCAGCACGTACTAGGACAACCTATTCACTGTAAGGGGTAAACCTTACAGCAAGACAACCTTATGGTAGTCCATGCAATCTAAAATATTTTATTTTATTAATTTTAAATTTAATAATTAGATTATAAATTAGATCTAATCTAAGAAATAATCTAGATATGCACAAAAGTTTTGTAATAAGAATCTTGCTTTGATACCAATTGAAGGAACCAAATCTAGGATTTTATAGGTAGATCTTGAAAATTTTTTTAAGATCTTACAGCGAAAGATTTAAATAAATTTAAAATTTATTTAAATAATTATGTAAATACCTAGATCTTAGATCTATTACATGATCAAGGCATGATATTAAATCAAAAATTAAAATCAAATAAGAAAGTAAAAGATTGATCAAATCAACCTAGATCTATACTATATAAAATGCAAGTATGAAGTTAATAGATCAGATCAATTATCTGAGCAAGTTTAGATATTCTAACTTACCGATCTTGGCTTGAGGATGAAGTCATGAGCTGCACACACATCTAGCCTCTAGGAGTCATCCACACGAGCCTACGATCTCTGATCTGAAGTTCGATGTAGGAAATTAGCACAGCATGCTAGTACTGTGCTGATCCTTCTTCGATGGATCGATCCTGATGCTCCCTCTCAAAATTTGGATTCTTTAAAATTTATACTCTTAAAAATATGAGAAGAAATATGAGAGTTTTCTTATCTAATACTTTCTCAGAAAAACTCAAAAGAAAGGAGGAGAGATTGAAAATAAAATAGCCCTAAAAGAAGACCCTCTTCTTCTTCTCTTTTCTCTCACCTAGACGTCTAGTTTGGTGCCTATGGAACCCCCACGCAAAAGGATCCTCTTCCTCTGATTTTTTCACACCCCAAACCTCTCCCAAAGCTTTATATTTTATAAAAAAATTAGAATAAAATTCATCCAATAAATAAGAAAAAAGAAGAGTCCAAGTTAGGTCAAATTCCTAGACTAGGAATATCCAAACATGGGAAGTTGTTAGGACGCCCAACTCTTGGGCGCCTCCTTCATAATTTTTGGCATGGACCAGCAAGATAGGGAACATAGAAAAAGAAGATTATTTTCATGAGAATAAGAGAAGAATTAATTAAAAGAGAGAGCGGGACTCAAGGAAAGATGTTTTGCTCAACAAGGATTCTATTTCATAGAATCCTAAGCAAAACCAATTCCTCCTTTGACTTGGTCTTCCACCAAACCTCCAAATATGACTTGAAGGAAGAGAGGGGGTGTGAAAATCAGAAAAAAAGGGATTTTCCATGCAAAATACCTAAAAAATAGGTATGGAGGGCGTTGGGACCAAGGTGGCGCAAGGAGATAGGGAGTCCTAGTCACACTAGAACTCCTATTTTGACTTGGTCAAACAAGATTTTTTAACCAAATAAAATCAAGATTAAACCAACCCAAATAAATAAGGCCCTAACCCATTTAAGAATTTAATTAAATCAAATTAAATTAGATTTAATTCTAATTTATTTTCTAATCAAATTAAAAAATTAAGTTAATCTGAGTCCTAGTTAAACTAGGACTAGTTCTTCCTTGCACTTGGCTTATCCAATAAATCTAATTGAACTTGATCCAATCAAGCCCAAACCAAATTTAATTAAATTATATTTAATTAGACTTAATCTCAATCTATTGGCTTAATCAAATTAAGCTAATTAGCAATTTAATTGCTAATCGATCCTCTTGCAACACTTGCACTAGGTTAAACATCAATCTATTGATTGCTTAACCCTAGAATGATTCTTAATCATTGATCAACCATCTGATCAGATCATAAGCTCTAATGTGTATGACCTTATAGGTCCAAACTTAAGTCAGTAGCATAGAAATAAATTTTTGTATCAATTAAAGTGACCATCTAGTAATGATACCCGATGGTCGGATAGGTCGAAGGTGTAGAACACCATCCTTAGAACCCATGCGGATATAGTTTCCATATAATTCATCCCCTTAACCACAATGCTTGTAGGACACATCAAAGTTTAACTATCAACTCTGATCAGGTTGTCTACATTGTATTTCAAAAACCAAATCTATCTGATGGATTACCCTGGCCAAGATTTTGCTATATTGAAATACAATGATACATTCTTCTCCAACTCTTGGAGTGGTCAATTCCATTTTGATCACACTTCGACTTTGCAAGTACTTAACTATGCCCAGAAGCCTTTCATTGCTGAATTAAAAATTCAGTTAGTCTGATACCAAAGCACAGTGAGTTGCTTGTAGGTTACTAAGGTGATCTCAGGTCTAAGAAATACTTATACCTATATTCCATCATAGACATTCTCGATAACAGAATGCTCTGGAGTTGGTCACGTTCAATGATGATGTATCCATACATCTTACCTGTATGCCATACCAGTATCTCCATACATCTTAGTTAAGAGGATAACCAACCTATATGGCATATAGTGACCTATGCTCAATAGATGCTATCATCCTAATTAATAGCCTATCATTTGGTCATGAATAAATTTAAGGACTAATCAATAAATCCTCTCTTTATCGAAACTAAATAGTCCTAAGGACTTCATCACAATAATGGAGTTCATTAGATGATGTAAACTTATGATGAAAAAGATGCCAAAATATTTTTTATTAATTAATAAATTAATTATAATATCTCAATCATCAACAAACTGATGATTGGCTTTGGAACATAATTTTCAATAATAAATGCGCACTTATCAGACCTAGGTCCAAGTTTATCTATAATTAACCATTTGACATAAGCCGGGCACCCCTAGATACTGAGGTGTGAAAGTGCTGGCTTACATTCTATCCATATCTTAAATGGAGTTTTAATGATAGATTTACTTGGAACCCTATTTAAATGATAACAAGCCAATTCGAGTGCATATCCCCAGAGGAATATCGACAAGCTGGCAAAATTCATCATGGATCGGACTATGTCTAATAGAGTCCGATTCCTTCTTTCAGATACACCATTATGCTATGGTGTTCCTGAAGGAGTCCATTGAGAGGAAATCCAATTCTCTCCAAGATATGTGAGAAACTCATCAGAAAGGTATTTTTCTTCTCGATCAGATTGAAGAGTTTTAATACTCTTTCCAATTTATTTTTCTACTTCACTTCGGAATTGTTTGAATATTTTAAAAGAATTCGACTTATGTTTCATCAGATAGACATATCCATATCTGGATAGATCATTTGTGAAAGTGATGAAGTAGACATATCCACCTTTGGCATTTGTGCTCATTGGTCCACATACATCAGTATGTACTAGACCTAAAAGCTAGTGGCTCTCTCACCATTTTAAGTAAAAGGTGACTTGGTCATTTTACCAAGAAGACATGATTCATAGGTTGGAAGTGATTCACAATCACTAAGTTCGAGGATACCCTCTTGAGCCAACTTGCTTATCCTGTTCTTATTTATATGACCTAGCCTACAGTGCCATAAGTAGATATCTATCACATTATCTAGTCTAAGATGTTTCCTAGTTGAATGGACTACATTAACAGGTTATGATAACATATATACACCATTGTTCAATTGTCCATAGAAAGCTATAACACCATTCATAATGATATTATAAACTCATTTCTTTATTAAAATTTCATAATTATTCATAGCCAAAAGGCCTATAAAAAAGATTTTTAAAAAAAAAACTAAAACAAAAATAACAATCACTAAGAACAATGGTGAGATTCAAATATAAGTTTCAAAATTTCTAAAGCTAGAACTGAAATTGATCTTCCATCTCCAACGTTCAGGAATCTTTTGCCTTGCTTAAATCTTCTACTGACCTGCAACCCTTGTAACAAATTGCAAATATGATAAGAGCTTTCAGTATCCAATACCCAGTTAGTAATATCACAAATAGAAAAATTATAAGGAGTTATCATATAAATATCTTACTCAGCAACAGCTTGCTTCTTCCTTTGCCTGTTCGAATCCAGGAAGGTAATGTACTGAGGATAGTTTCTCTTCCAGTGCCCTCACTTCTTGCAAAAGAAGCATTCAGCTTGACTTTTATCGAGCTTGATTTTCCTGGTCTGGTCTGCATAGATGTCCTAGCCTGAACTTGCACCTTCTTAGCTTTCTTCTTCTTGTTCTTCTTTCCTTTTCCAAAGAATCGAGAATGAGAAGATGAACCTCCCATTAAGTTCACCGACTCCTTGTGGAGCTGGTGATCCTTCTTAAAGTTCTGAAGTAACCCCAATAACCCATGGTAGTCAACTTAATTAGGCTTTGACATTCTATAATGTGTAAGAAATGGAAGATAAGACTTGGGCAACGAGTTCAGTATTGCATCTTTCCTAAGCTGTTTGTGCAAGAAAAAGTTGAGCTTGCTCAAGCACTCTATCAGCTCGATCATGTATAGTACATGATCAGTGACAGAGGCTCCATCACTCATTCTGGCATTGAAGATGGCATAACTAGTCTTATGCCTCTCCACGTCATCGAGTGTGCCAAAGGAATCCTCCAACATTTGAAGCATGTCCTTTGGTTGAGCCATCTCAAATTTATGATTGAACTCATCGCTCATCGCAGCCAGCATAATACAATGCACTGTGGTTCGATCATTGAGCCACTTTTGATAAATGTCTCTGATAGTTCCACGTGCATTTGCAGCAAGCTCCTCAGGTGCATCATCTGTTATCACATGTAGGATGCATTCATGTTTTAGGATAATCTTTAACTTTCGGTACCAGCTATCGAACTTGGGTCCCACCAACTTATCATCGTCCAACAATGATCAGAGAGATAGAGAAGTGGCCATATCTGCACAAAGAAAAATCATAACCTAATTAGTAAGTGATTCATTAAATCTAAAAATTTAGACTTTTAATCAAATGGTTCTTCCACTATTTTATTCAAATTGGTAGCCTCTACCTCCAATTCAAAGGATTATCCTAATTTCTTAGTGGATACTAGAATCCATATAGACTGCACACGAGCCCAACTTTGGTTGGCCAACCCATGTGCATCTAAGGGTAGCTTCATAATTAATTATTTCTCCAAACAACTTCTAGAAATTAAATTTTGCCCCAGCCCCTGATCAGTTGGCTTTGGCCTTCTCAGAAAAGGGTCCAGTTAGGTCCAACCATTAACATGACCATACTTGGCCCATCCAACTAATGAATGATTAGACCCAACTTTGGTTGGCCTACCTGACCACCATTTAGAAAGATGTATCCAAAAGATCATATAATGAATGATAATTACATCAATCGATAAACACCAGGCCTTTGGGCCTCCAATGATTATCCAACTGATGAACCCATTATCATCCACTTTAATAGAAGGCTATGATCTAATTATCATATAACTATTTCATTTTAGAGATCTAATAATTTTAGAGGATTTAATTTGAAAATGAGGGAAGATCAGATGAAACAGCTTGTCATGATCCTTCCACTAACTTCACCAAGTCAGCTTAAGGGAGACCATTAATAGGCTGGTTTAGGAGCACCTAACTTCACCAAGTCAGTTTGTCATGATACCATATTGCCATCCATAATATCCTAGGCATCACCTAGCTCTGATACCAAATTATAGATCCATGATATCACTCAAACATTAATCATCCTTGATATCATAAGCATCGATACCATGTTGCGGAAGCCTCTGATCTTTAGCACGGATCTGAAGAAACCTATGACGTTCTCTATGGATAGCAAACCACCAACCCTCCATCTGGATCTATGATGGGATGCCTCCCTCCTTGGGCTTGAAGGAGACGCTCCCTTCTTTAGGGCTTCTTTAAGAATCCTAGGGCGGCAACTCTAGAGAGAAGAAAAGAAGAAAGAATTGAGGGAGAAAAGATTTGTATTGATTTTACTCTTGAAAATCCTAATACAACCTACGTATTTATATATAGCCATTAGGCCCGACCAAAAACTCCCCTGGCTAACCCAATACATGAAAGCACTCACCGAGCTCATGTACTCCCATGTCTCCCATGCTCTCATCTCCTGGATCTAGACCCGACCCATACATGAGTTAGCTCCCTTAAGATCTCTCAAACCAGGCCTTAAGACCCCTAGGATCAACCCAGATCCTAGTCCAAAATATACCATCATGTAACTACCCACGCACTAAGCCAGCTCAGTCTCAACACTGAGCCGGCTAAGTTCCACTAGGTCAGCTCAATCTAAAACTGAGTCCATCCAGTCCTGTGCCATGCCAGCAATTTCGAACGTGCAGCTCTCTATTTTACCCGTGCACTAAGACTTAGTCGACCTAATTTTGGACTGAGTTGGCTAACCTGTAAAAAATCTCTCTTTCTGTAGTCTTGATTTTTTGGCTTTGGTTTCTTACTCCATCTTGAATCTCAGATCTCCGAAGCACCAACCAAGCCCCTAAAATTTCTGGAGCCAATGCCCTGGCTCCTTCCGTGGCCTCCCAAGGCTTGGGAGCACCACCAATCCTCACAGGGATAGCTAGGATCGGAGGTACTGACATTGTATTCTCGTTGAATACGTTTAGTAGTTTTGAATTTTTAAGTAGGAGCTTGGAGAGTGGATGTAGATGTAAGAAAAGCACCGAACCACTATAAATCTTACTTATTTATGGTGTGCTTGCTATCTTTCTTTCCTTAGTTTGTTAAATTCTTCCTTTCAAATATTTTATATTTTCATCTAACCTAAATTGCTTTACATACATGACTTGCATATCATCATTCAATCTTGATATCTTTAAATTAACTTTAAAATTTTAAAAATCCAATTCAACTCCCCCCCCCCTCTTGGGTTATATAGTTGGGTAATAAGTGGTATGAGAGCCTGATGTTCTAGCCCTACTTTGATTTAACCATCAAAGAGCCAAAGATCTATCGCAACATAAGTTAGTATTTCCCTAGCCGAGGGGCAGTCTACAAACCGACCTTTAATTTTCAATGGGTCAAACTATATCTATTGGAAAGCTTAGATGAGAATATTCATACAAGTACTTGACTATAATATGTGGAGTATCATAGTTAATGGACCATACATACCCACTAAAATAATTGATGGTGTGGAATCAACCAAACCAGAAAAGGAATGGGATGAGGTTGATAACAAAATGGCTCAACTCAATGCAAGTACCATGAATATTTTATATTATGCTTTAGATGCTAATGAATTTAATCATATTTCAATTTGCATGTCGGCTAAGAAAATATGGGATAGATTAGAAGCAACTCATGAAATTACTAATCAAGTTAAGGAGTCAGAAATTAACATGCTTGTGCACAAATATGAACTTTTCAAAATGAAACATGATGAGTCAATAACTAAAATATTTACTAGATTTACGGACATTATAAATGGTCTTAAAGTCTTGGCAAGTCTTATCCTAATAGTGGCCTTGTGAGGAAGATTCTTAGGTCTTTGCCAAGGACACGGGAGGCCAAAGTGACCGCAATCCAAGAAGTCAAAGATCTAAATATTTTACCCTTGGAGGAGCTTCTAAGATCACTAATGACACATGAGCTAAGCATGAAACAACATCAAGAAGAAGATGTCAAGAAGAAGAAGAAGATAATAGCCCTTACATCCACCACTCAATAAGATGAAAAATTTGATGAAATGGAAGATGAAGAACAAGATGAAGAAATAGCCCTCATCATAAGAAAGTTCAAGAGATTTTTAAAGAGAAAATAAGGGATGAGGAAGAGGCCACCTACCAAAGGAGAGCATAGCAAGAAAAATGATAGGGGAGCAGTTCCTTATTTGCTATGAATGTAAGAGCTGGGGTACTTTAGGTCTGAATGTCCTTAACTTAAAAAGGTTTTCAAGAAATATAAGAAAAAGACTATGGTGGCAACATGGAGTGACAGTGATGGCTCAAGCTTCGAAGAGGAAGAAGCTCATGAATAAGCCAACCTATGCCTTATGGCATATGAAAATGAGATAAATGCTGAAATCTCAAATGAATTTATATTTGAAGAACTTCAAGAAATCTTCTATGATTTAGTAGATGATTTAAAAAAATTAGAAACTAAAAATAAAGAACTAAAATTAAAAAAATAAGTCTTGCTAAAAGAAAATAAAATTATCCTAAGTGAAAAACTAGTCTTGACTCAAAAGAATCTAAATTTAAAAAATAAAATCGATAAGCTAAAATCGATAGTTGAAAATTTTACTTTAAGTTTAAATAAACTTCATATGATTCTTAAAAATCAAAAGATTGTTTATGATAAGATCGGTCTAGGCTATAACTCCCTAAGAAAATAAAAAAATTTGAAAAATATTTTTGTAAATTCATAAAGCATTAAATTTTTAAATATTACTTGCTTTAAATATGGTAAACTAGGACACAAATCTTATACATGTTTCTTTAACAATTTAAATGTAAAAAAAATATGGATTCCAAAAAGAACCATTGTGAGTAACCTTAAAGGACCCAAGAAAACTTGGGTACTTAGAGTAAGGACTTGATTTTGCATGTAGGTGTATCTTGCATCCAAAGGAGAAAATCGAAGATGGTATCTTGATGAGGATGCTTAAGACACATGACCGGGGATGAGTCTCAATTCATCATGCTTGATGCTAAAAGTGGAGGATTGGTCACCTTTGGAGATAATGGCAAAGAAAAGATTATCGATATAGGTAACATTAGTATCACTCCCTCTAAGCATGTTGAAAATATTTTATTAGTAGATGGTTTGAAACACAATCTCTTAAGCATTAGTCAACTTTGTGACAAGGATTACAAAGTTATTTTTGAATCTTCATTATGCATTGTAACTAGTCCCAATAATGATGGCATTAAGTTTGTTGGACATAGACATGGTAATATTTATATGATAGATTTGAATGATCTTTCTATGATAAACATGCAATGTCTAGTAGCTATGAATGCCAAAATTAATGAGACTAGTTGGCTTTGGCACCATAGGCTTACACACATTAGTATGCATTCACTTTCAAAGCTTATCAAAAAGAAATTAGTTACCGATTTGCCAAAATTAAACTTTGAAAAAGATAAAATTTGTGATGCATGCTAACTAGGTAAATAAATTAGAGTTTCATTCAAATATAAGAACATTGTTTCAACTTCTAGGTCATTGGAACTATTGCACATTGATTTGTTTGGTCCTACAAAAATAATAAGCTTAGATGGAAAACATTGTGGTTTTATAATTATCGATGACTACTTACGTTTTACATGGATTTTCTTTTTGGCACACAAAGATGAAACTTTTCATATTTTCTCAAAGTTTTATCGAAAAGTTACAAATGAAAAAGAATTTTCATTTCAAAGCATTCGAAGTGATCATGGAACCGAATTTGAAAATTAAGACTTTGAAAAATTTTATGATAAAAAAGGAATAAGTCATAATTTTTCAGCACCTAGGACATCCCAATAAAATGGGATAGTAGAAAGAAAAAATAGGACTCTAGAAGAAATTGCCTTACATGCTATGTGAAAGAAATCTTCCAAGATATTTTTGGGCGGAAGCAATTAACACGACATGTTACATCTTAAACCATGCTCTAATCAGACTAATTTTAAAGAAAACATCTTTATGAGCTTTGGAAAGGAAGAAAACCTAACATTGCATATTTTCATGTTTTTAGTTGCTGATGTTTTGTTTTGAACAATGGTAAAGAAAAACTAGAAGAAATTGATGCAAAATTTGATGAAGTTATTTTTCTTGGATACTTCTTTTCTAGTAAAGCTTTTAGAGTATTTAACAAAAGAACCTTAGTAGTAGAGAAGTCAATACATGTTATTTTTTATAAGACTAATGATCTTCTATCAAGGAAGAGTGAGGGTATTGATGATGCAGATCCTCTTATAGAAGGGATGAAGGAGATCATCCTAAAGGATTCAACAATTCAAAATAAAAAGGATCATAAAGACAAGCAAGAAAATGAGAATGAAGGACAACAAGAATAATCTTAAGGTACAAATGATCTTTCAAAAGAATGGAGGTATGTTCACAATCATCCCAAAAAATTAATTATTGGTGATCCTACACATGGGATAAGAACTCGCTCTTCACTTAGAAATGCATACAATCATTTTGCATTTATTTCTTATTTTGAACCTAAAACCATAGATAAAGCCGAAAAAGATTATAATTGGATAAATACAATGCAAGAGAAACTTAATCGATTGGAAAGAAATAATGTATGGACCTTAGTATCAAGACCTAAAAATCATTCAATAATTGGTACAAAATGGGTATATAGAAATAAATTACATAAAAATGGAAATATAATTAGGAATAAAGCAAGATTAGTTGCAAAGGATTATAATCAAGAAGAGAAAAATAATTTTGATGAGACCTTTGCACCTATTGCTAGACTAGAAGCAATTAGACTTTTACTCACTTATGCATACTTTATGAATTTCAAGTTATTTTAAATGGTTGTTAAAAGTGCTTTTCTAAATGGATATATTGTCGAAGAAGTTTATGTAGAACAATCTTCAGGTTTTGAAAAATCATGCTTTTCCAAATCACGTTTTCAAATTAAACAAAGTATTATATGGTTTAAAACAAGCACCTAGGACTTGGTATGAAAGATTAAATAAATTCTTGCTTAATAATGAATTTTCAAGTGAAAATGTAGATACAACCCTTTTCATTAAAAGAGATCATCATGACATCTTAGTAATACAAATATATGTTGATGATATTATATTTGGGTCTACTAATAAAATTTTATATCAAAATTTTGCTAAGCTCATGCAGAGAGAGTTCGAGATGAGCATGATGGGTGAACTAACATTCTTCCTCGTACTTCAAATCAAACAAACAAAAGAAGGGATCTCCATCACTTAAAGCAAGTACATAAGAGAGCTACTTAAAAGATTTAGAATGGAGAGCTCCAAAGCCATTAGTATACCTATGAGTCCATCATGTAAGCTTGACAAGGATGGAGGTAAAAATATTGATACAAAAGTCTATAAAGGCATGATAGATTTTTTATTGTATTTAACTGCTAGTAGATCAGATATCATATTTAGTGTTTATTTATGTGCACGATTTCAATCTAATTCAAAAGAATCATATTCAAATACTATAAAAAGAATATTTAAATATCTAAAAGAAACTCAATCCATAGGTTTATGGTACTCTAAGAATTTATCAATCAATTTAATTGGATATTCAGATGCAGACTTTGCTGGATGTAGATTAGATAAAAAAAGTACTAGTAGAACTTACTAATTTCTAGGAGTTAACTTAATCTCTTGATTTAGTAAGAAGCAAAATTCGATAGCATTGCTATGGCCGAGGCCGAATACATTACAGCCAAAAGTTGTTGTGCACAAATCTTGTAGATTAAGCAACAACTTGAGGACTTTGGCATCAAACTAAATAAAACTTTCATAAGATGTGATAATACTAGTACTATAAATCTAACTAAGAATCTAATCCAACACTCTAGGTTAAAATACATTGAAATAAGATATCATTTCATAAGAGAGCATGTTTAAAATAATGACATATTTCTTGATTATATTTGTTTTGAAAAGCAATTGGCTGATATTTTTACTAAGATCTTGAGTGAAGATAAATTTTATGAAATTAGAAGAGAATTGGAAATTCTAGATTCTTTTACTCAAATATCCTTCTTTTGATCCCAACTTATCCTCTACTAATATTTTTGGATCAATCTTTGAGACTTAATTTCATTGCTTTAGGTTAAAAATTATCCATCCTTCTTATCTTTTTCTTGACTATAAGAAGAAAAATTATTTTTGAACTTAATAAAAAAATCATGGATAAATAATTATACTTTACTTGTCTCATGGATTTATTTGAGCATTTTAATTATTTTAATCATTTGATTTATTTTAAGTAACTATTTGTATTTTACATATTTTGATCATATTATTATTCTTTTTAAAAATTAATTAGTATCAAGAAATTATTTTTGATCTTAAAAGAGGATTATTGATGAATATTCATGCCTTGTTCAGATTGATTAATTTTAAAAAATAAATTTAAAAAAAATATTCTTTTTAAATATTTTGATATTGATGTCAAGCAAAATATTTTAAAGAAGCTATTAAAATTAAATATTCAAAGAAAACTTTAGTTTTTAATCAATTGATATAAGATAGCTTAACATTTATCTTATATTTTATTGATCTTAATATATATAATAATAAAAGAAAAGAAGAGATGATTCTTGAAAAATTGAATATATCTTATATTTGCTTTAAATGATCTATTTAAAATCTTTAATCTTTAAAATATTCCATCTCTCTTGAATCTTTGAAGTTCAAAATAATTTTGTTTAATGCATTTATTTTATTCAGAAAGGGGGAGATATGTTTTTAATCAATATTATTCATAAATATTTTTTTTTAAAAAAGAAAAGATATTCATTCTAAATTTATTGTATTCTTTCAAAATGGGAAAGAAAAGCTAAAAGATAAATTTATCCAATAATAATTATGAAAAAAGAGAGAGAAAATATTATGTGATGAATTTTTTGATATTTACTCTTAAAAAATAAAGGAAAAGATGTTTGTTTGTTAAATATTATCTAGTTAGCCTTGACTGAACATTCTAATTAATTTAAGTTAAGGATAATAAACTTTGATTATTTTATGATTCCTTTAACTTAAGCCTTCATGTGATTATTCAGTTTAAATTCAATTAATTTGATTGCCAAATCATTTTTGATAACTAATTAAAATTAAAACTAATTTAAAATATATTCTTATTCCAAATAAATTAATTTTGATACATACTTCTATTTTTGATGCTCATTTAAAAATATGAATATAATATAAAATTTTTAATATACCTTTAGAAATCTTTGTAAAATTATTTTTGCTCTGATACTATCTTTGTTTTGCTCGATACATTTCTGATATATATCTTTTTTGAGCTTAATTGACTGAAAGTTATTTAAGAAAAGAAAATAATAAATAATAAATTAGATATTATGCTTAATTCCACTATTCAAATCTTTGAAAAGTTTTAATCCTCTTAAAGCTTAAAAGTACATACTTAAAAATCTGTTCAAAGAATCATATTCATTCAAAAAGAGGGAGAGCTTTTGATATTTGAGTTTAAGCTAATTTTTTATAAAGAAAGAAATTTCAAATGATAAGCTTTTAAAGGAGAGATGATTCATTTGATTTGATTCAATTTTTTAAATTTTTGATTTAATTTTTAAATTTGATACATCTGTCATTTGACATACTCCATCACATCTCTAATTTCTTATCTGATTTAGATGCTTCCAGCCGTGATCTCTACTAGATATAATTTAGTCATCTTTGTATTAGGTTATGATCTAGTATCTCTTAGTTATTTCTATAAGTTGTTGATCAAGTCATGGTTGGTTATATTTTATTTTGGATCTATCTTATGGCATTGGTACTATTGGCTATTTGGTACATGGATAGTTGTATCCATGAATTTTGTATGTTTTGATGGCCTAACTCTCATGAATGCTTTTTGATATCTTTAGCACTTATATATTTTGATGACTTGATGTTATGATTTATTATATATGGAATGATATCATTTGGATGTAAATATGTGTATATAAATATGATGATGTCATTTCAAAGATGTGAAATGTAACCTCTGTGAATTGGCTAAAATTTTATTATGATATACTGAAAACACTATGTTGTATATAAGCAAATTGAAAGTTTTGTTATAAACTTTTGTTCTAATAGAAAAACATATGGAATAAATTAAGGGAGAGGCTTTTTCTTTTTGAATTTAAAATTGCTTAAGATCTTACTTGATGATGTCAAAAAGAAAAAGTATAGTAAATAAAATTAGACTATAAGCAAAATTGAAGTAAAATTGACAAAAAAGATAAGTAAGTCAAATACTTTTGCAAATAATTTGAATGTCTAACCATAAGTAATCAAACTATTCTTTATGCAATATTTGTCAAATAACTAAATATGATATTCTAGTAAGTGATGTGTGCTTCTACATGCTTTATTTTTTACTTATGCTCAAATATTTTGTCATCATTTGTTGAACCCCCTAAGTGATTTTGATAATGACCAAATATTAAAGCAAATGATTACTAATATATTTTATTTTAAGTGTTCCAATGTCAGAAGAAAGAGAGCTCTTTGACCAAAATAAGAAACATATTAAGTGAAAATCAATCAAAATTTAAATTTCTTTGTTCGGAGTGAAAATTCTCTCAAAATCATTTTGGAGCAGTCTTCGAGACATCTCGGATTTTTTTTGAGAGCTCTCGAATGGACTCGCACGCCCCAAGTGCTGTTCTAGCTTAATTTTGAGAGGTCTCGAGAAAATCTCGAGAGCTCTCGATCTCAGGTGATAGAAACTCAATTTCTGTGCCCTGAGAGTGAGAGGTCTCGTGGTCCCCATGAGACATCTCGTTCAGAATTGAGAGGTCTCAATCTTAAGTGAGCCATTTTTCCAGAAAGATGATTTTTCATGAGACTGAAGGCAAGAGCTCTCATGTTCAAATCGAGAGGCCCCATAACTTGGCGAGACATCTTAAAATAAATCGAGAGGTCTCGAGACTCGACGACAATATTTTGATGGAATGTTCCAGATCAGATTTTTTCAACTCCAATGGCTAGTTGCTGCTACACTCCAACATTTGGATTTCATTTTTTCTGAGCTCCAATCATCATCAAAAGAGAGGAATGCTATAGATATAAAAGGAAGAAGGCTTATCCATGATCAAGAAGAAAAAAAAATGAGAGAAAAGAAAAACATGCTCTATTCTTGAACGAAAATTTTCATCTTCAATCAATCTAATCTGTCAAGCATTGAAGAATTCTCAAGTGCATTAACTCCACAGATTCAAAGAGATTTTCAACGAACTGCAAGGACAACTCTACTGCTCATTCAAAGGGACCTTTTGAGTTGAAGTATTTTCTTTTCTCTTTCCATATATTTGGTTTCAGCAGGGGCTAAAACTTGGGTTTTGGGATTTTTCTGTCCATTTTTTATTTAGATTAGTTTATCTAATTTTTGTAATGATTGTGGTTGGTGAACCTAGGAAAAAACCAATTGGGTTATTGGATAGTGAGCTCGAAAATACTATCCGGCTATAATCTTATGGAATTATAGTAAAATTTTTAAAAATTTGCTTGGAGAGTGGACGTAGGTGCTGGGAGTGCACCGAACCACTATAAAATTCTCTTATTTGTGTGTGTGCTCTAGCTTATGTCTTCTTTTTGCTCTCACATTTAATTCACTCAGAATTTAATCTTTAATCATCGCACATATCTGTTTAAATTTTTGAAAATCCAATTCACCCCCCCTATTGGATTGCTCATCTGGGCAACATTTGGTATTAGAGCCTTGGTTCTCTGCTAATTATTGATTTTATTAACTAGAGATAAAGATCATGTCAACCCAACTAGGAGGTTCACTTGCTGAAGGGCAATCCATGAATAGGCCACCTCTTTTCAATGGATCTAACTATACCTATTGGAAAACTCGCATGCATATTTTCATTCAAGCCCTTGACTATGACATATGAAGTGTCATTGTCAATGGTCCACACACTCCCACAATCATTGTCAATGGCACATCCACTCCTAAGTCGGAGAAGGATTTGAATGAAACAGATAAGAAACTTGTCCAATTAAATGCCAAGGCAATGAATGTACTCTATTGTATCCTTGATGCTAACGAGTTTAACCAAATCTCTACTTGCAATTCAGTAATGAAAATTTGGGATAGATTTGAGATCACACATGAAGGGACAAATCAAGTAAAAGAAACTAAAATTAACATGCTAGTTCACCAATATGAATTGTTTAAAATGAATCCTACTGAATCTATCACTAGCATGTATACAAGATTCATTGATATCATAAATGGTTTAAAATGTTTAGATAAAGTTTACACTAATAGTGAATTAGTGAGAAAGATTCTCAGGTCTTTACCTAGGATATGGAAAGCCAAGGTAATGGCCATCTAGGAGGCAAAAGATTGGAACACGTTACATTTAAAGGAGCTCATTGGATCCTTGATGACACATGAGCTAGCCATGAGTTGACACAATGAGGAAGATAACAAGAAGAAGAAAATAATAGCGCTGAAATCTATGATTGCTGAAGAAGAAGATGATCTGTCCACCAGTGAAGAAAATAATGAAGACATGGCCCTGGTGATCAAAAAATTTAAGAAATTTATGAAAAGAAAAAGACAAGAATTTAAGAAGAGAAGCTTCATTAGAGGAGAAGTCAAAGGAAGAAAGAAAGGAAAAAAGAGATGGATCAGCCCACTTGCTACGAATGCAAAATGTCAGGATATTTTAGGGCTGAATGTCCTCAGTTGAAGAAAGAACCAAAAAGAACAAAAAAGAAAGCCATGATAGCAACTTAGAACGACAGTGATGAGTCAAGCTCAGAGGAAGAAGATCAAAACGAAGTAAATTTATGTTTCATGGCACAAGATGATGAGGTATCCTCCACTCATGATTCAGATTTTACCTTTGATGAACTTTAAGATGCTTTTTATGACTTAATGAAAGATTTCAAAAAGATCAGCATAAAAAATAAAAGTCTTAAGAAAATGACTCAAACACTTTTGAAAGAAAAGGAAGAGGTAATTAGTGGCAACAACAAATTAAATGAAGAGAATAAAATTTTAAAGGATGAATTGGATAAATTAAGGCCTTTAGTTGATAAATTCACTTGTAGCTAAGAAAAACTGTAAATGATCTTAAATAATCAAAGAGGAGTCTATAATAAAGCCAGACTAGGATATAAACCTAAAGACAAAACTAAGTTTTTAAAGAATTTCTTTACTACACACACTTCAATTGGCACCTCTCCCATCACCTGCTTTATATGTAAAAAAGGTAGGACATAAAGCATTTGAATGTAATACTTCTAAGTTCAATGAAAAAACTGTTAAAAAGATTTGGATTCTAAAAGGAACCATGTCTGCTAACCCTAAAGGACCCAAGAAGACTTGGGTACATAAAATCATCACTTGATTGTTTATGCAGGAATGCCTTACAGCCCAAGGATCAAAAAGGGATGATACTTAGATAGCGGCTGCTCAAGGTATATGTCGAGTGATAAGCAATAATTCATCATCCTTGAAAGAAAGGATGGGGAGTAGTCATCTTTCACGATAATGACAAAGACAAAATTATTGGCTATGGTAAAATTTAGATTACTCCTACCACTTTTATAGATAATATATTATTAGTTGATAACTTAAAATATAACTTGCTTAGTATTAGTCAACTTTGTGATAAAGATTTTAAAGTTTCTTTCGAATCTTTTTTATGCAAAGCATCTAGTTTCTTGGATGATAGTTTAAAATTTATTGAATTTAGGCATGGCAATATCTACATGGTAAACCTTGATGAAATTGCCATGAAGAGTGGCCAATGCCTAGTTGCAGTGAATATTAATATAAAGAAAACTAGTGGGCTTTGGCACCGTAGGTTAGGTCATGCTAGCATGCATACTCTTTATAAATTGCATAATAAGGACTTAGTTAAGGGGCTACCTAAACTAGATTTCAAAATTGATCATGTTTGTGATGCTTGCCAATTTGGAAAACAAATTAGGGGGAGTTTCAATTCTAAAAATGTGATTTCAACTTTCAGGCCCTTGAATTAATTCATAAGGACTTGTTTGGACCTACTAGGACCATAAGCCTAAGAGGAAAGAAATATGGTCTAGTAATTGTTGATGATTATTCTCGTTTCACTTGGATTTTATTTTTGGCTCATAAAGATAAAATATTTTCAAAATTTTATAAAAAAATTATAAATGAAAAGAACTCCACTGTGGTATGTATCCATAGTGATCATGGCACAGAATTTGAAAATAAATACTTTGAAGAATTTTGCAATGAACAAGACATCGAACATAATTTTTCTACATCTAGAACCCCTCAATAAAATGGAGTTGTTGAAAGAAAGAATAGAACCTTAGTTGATATTGCCCATACCATATTGTGTGAAAAAAATCTATCCAAATATTTTTGGGCTGAAGCTATTAACATAGCATGTTACATCCTAAATAGAGTTTCTATTTGTCTGATTTTAAAGAAAATCCCCTATGAGCTTTGAAAAGGAAAAAGACCTAACATTAATTATTTTCATATTTTTGGTTGCAAATATTTTATTCATAATAATGGTAAAGATAATCTAGGTAAATTCAATGCTAAGGCAGATGAGGGAATATTCTTTGGATATTCTATATCTAGCAAAGCTTATAGAGTTTTCAACAAATATTCTTTGGTTGTTGAAGAATCTATTCATATCATTTTCTATGAAGCTAACAACCAATCTTCGAGAAAGAAAGATGTTTTTGATGATAATATAGGAATTCACGAAGAGGGAATGAAGGATCTAAACTTGAAGGACAATGACGTTCAAGATAAAGATAAATCTACAACAATCTTGGAACAAAACCATGATGGTGAGAATGAAACAACTGATGATCATAGGGATCTACCCAAGGAGTGGAGGTATGCACATAATCATCCAAAAGAATTGATATTAGGTGATCCTTCATAAGGGATAAGAACTAGATCCTCTTTTAAGGATACATTTGATTACCTTGTATTTGTTTCTCAAATAGAACCTAAAATCATAGAAGAATTTGAACAAGACCCGAATTAGATGCTAGCCATGCAAGATAAACTAAACCAATTTGAAAGAAACAATGTATGGATTCTTGTAAACAGATCCACTGACCATCCAATAATCGACACAAAATGGATATTTAGAAATAAATTGGATGAACTTGGTCATGTTGTAAGAAATAAAGCTAGACTAGTTGCTAAGGGATATAATTAAGAAGAAGGAATTGACTTTGATGAAACATATGCACCTATAGCAAGATTAGAGGTAATTAGATTGTTACTTGCTTTTGCTTGTTACATAAATTTTAAACTATTTTAAATGGATGTGAAAAGTATCTTTTTGAATGGTTATATTGCTGAAGAAGTTTTTGTAGAACAATCTCCTAGTTTTGAAAACCACTCACTTTCCAACCATGTTTATAAATTAAACAAAGCTCTTTATGGACTTAAGCAAGTACCTAGGGCATGGTATGAAAGATTGAGCAAATTTTTACTATATAATAATTTTATTAGAGAAAGTGTTGACACCACTCTATTTTTAAAAAGAAAAAATAATAACCTTGTTGTGGTTCAAATATATGTGGATGACATCATATTTGGAGCTACTAATGAGATTCTTTGTCAAGAGTTTGCTAAGTTGATGCAAGGAAAATTTGAAATGAGCATGATAGAGGAGCTGAACTTCTTCTTTGGTCTACAAATCAAACAATCAAAGGAAGGCATCTTCATCAGCCAAACAAAGTACATCAAGGAGATACTAAAGAAGTTTGGCATGGAAAATGGAAAAGAAATTGGCACTCCCATGAGCCTCTCATGCAAACTTGACAAAGATGAGAATGGTAAGAATGTGAATGAAAAGCTCTATAGAGATATGATAGGATCCCTACTTTATTTAACTACAAGTAGATCTGATATACTGTTTAGTATATGCATGTGTGCAAGATTTCAATCTAACCCTAAAGAATCACACTTACTAGCTGTTAAGAGAATTTTTAGATATTTAATTTACATACATAACTTAGGACTTTGGTACTCAAAACAATCCTTCATTGAATTGATTGGATACACTGATGCAGACTATGGAGGATGTAGAATTGATAAAAAGAGTACCAGTGGTACTTGCCAATTTTTAAGGTTGAACTTGATCTCTTGGTATAGCAAAAAGCAAAACTCTATAGCACTATCAACGGCTAAGGTCGAATATGTTGCTGTAGGGAGTTGCTGTGCTCAAATACTTTGGATTAAGTAGCAACTCGAAAACTTTGGAATTAAGCAAAATAAAATTCCTATTAGATGTGATAACACTAGTGCCATAAACCTAACAAAAAATCCTATTCAACATTTAAGAACTAAACACATTGAAATTAGACATCACTTCATTAGAGATCATGTACAAAATAATAACATTGTGCTTGAATTTATCACAACTGAAAATCAACTAGCTAATATTTTTACAAAATCTCTAAATGAAGATATATTCTCAAAAATTAGGGATGAACTTGGTATTTGTGATCCTCTTTAATAATGCATAATCTTAAATTTATTGGATCATTTTTGACCTCCTTCCATCATTCCTAACACCCCTTTTCCCATCCTAAAAATTCAAAAAAAATTGGCTTGAAATTTCTTCTATATTCTGATTTTTTTTCTTGTGCTCGAGAAGTCTCGGGTTCTCCATGAGACCTCTCGACTGGATTTCAAGGCCTCTCATGCTAAACATGAGAGCTCTTGAAGTTTTCAAGATGTCTCATCATTAAGATGAGAGCTCTCGATTCGTGCGGGCCCTCTTTTTAAAATCGATCTATGAGAGATCCCCTATTCCATTCTTTCATTCCACTCATCCGAGATCTCTCCTCCATTCTCTCCAAAACTCTCCTCCTTTCCTCAAAAACCCTTCAAATCACCCTCTCTTGTCTATTCCCTCCAAACCTTGGCCCCCAATGGCTCCAAAGAAGAGATCGCTCGCCGCTCAAAGACCCTTCATCATGCCATCGACTGAAGCTAGGGCTAAACAACAGCACTATATGGCTCAATCATCTCCATCTGCTTTGTCATCTCGTGCTTGGCTTTTCGTTGCTACTAGGATAGTTCCAATGGGCCGCTGTGTGGACATCACTTACCATGATCAGGAGCACTTCTGTATTGGATCCTGGATCCGACAGCAAGTTTGGGAAAAGCTCTGTACCCTAGAGGTGAATGTTTATCCGAACTTAATAAGAGAATTTTTTGACCACATTAGTTTTAAGCATGGGTCGAGGGTAGAATCTGTTGTGAAAGGAGTGCATATTTCTTTAGATGAGAGAAAAATAGAGCAGCTCCTTGAAGTGCCTAGGGCTGGAATCAGTAACCTAAACTTATTTGATAAAACTGAAGCCCTTAAATGTGTCTTAGAAAGGAAAGAGGTTGATGAAAATCTTCAACTTGTTCACATCTTCTTTCGATCAAAATAAGATTACTACTATCCTTTGTCAGCCATATTATTTTTTCTAAAGTTGGAAGATATGACTGGGTTGAAAAAGGAGAACTTGGAGTCATGTTCTTTATGGTGACTGGAACTCCCATCAGCTTCCCTCTCTCATACTACAACAATTGAAGGATACAGCCAACAAGAGCAAGGCATGTTTGCCCTATGGAATGATCTTCACCTTAATCATCAAGGACTTTCAAGTTAATTTAGAAGGTGAAGATTTTAAAAAGCTAACTCACACGGACTACATCAACGAGGAAACATTGAACCAGATGAAATTTGTAAAGAAGGATGACAAATTAGTGAGGGTAGATGAACATGCTGCAATCGAGCCTGAAGAACACAGATCTCCATCCCCTCTACCATCACCATTTGCTGGACCCTCCTTCACTACACTTGGGTCTCCACACTCTCCTCAGGTGCCTCCTTGTCCTGCTCTAGCTCCTCCCCCAATTTTTGATCAAGATCTATTAGTTGAAAGGATGGTAGAAGAAGTGGTTTAGAAAGTATCTGAAAGGTTTATGGATATACTATCCAGTGTGAGGCATCAACTTTTGGTAAGCATTGAAGAGCAAAGGATATCCATTGAGGATCAAATAGAAATACTTAGTCAATAAATCAGTGGACTATCTCAAAGGTTAGAAATTTTGGAGAAGGAGCAGCATAAAACATCAACTCAAATTAAACTACTCCTATCCGACAATGCCAGGATTGCACAAAGACTTGAAGAGAATATCACTGTTCAGTGCACCATAGCTAAAGTCCTCATTTCTACTCTGCGGTAGATTTTGAGTCAGACTTCTTCTTCTGGACCATTATCTTCTTCTAGACCATCACCATCTCCTAGACTTGCTCCTCACTTATCCTCAACTAGACCGATATCTTCATCTGAACCCATCAATGAGTTTTTCTCTAATGAGGACTAGGTCTAGTTTCTCTTTTATTTTAACTTTTGATTTAGGTATGTTGGTATGAGATTCATTTTTTGTAAACCAACATACACCTCTAACTATGTAGTATTAAATCTTGAAATGAAATCAATTTTTTTTATATTCTTGCCTTCTTTTTTTTTTGTGACCTTTTCATTGTTGTGATTTTGATGATGACAAAAAGTGGAAGAAATATTAAGGAAAAATATGCAAATGTATAATTAATTCAAATTAAAATACAAAAAAGAGACTTTTTAGAAAATGAATTATTTGAATTGATCAAATACAAATCTTATTTATTTCATATTATTCATTTCATAAGAGCATACATTAAAGGGGAGAATAATTATTCAAATCTTATTTATTTCATGAGAGCATACATTAAGGAAGAGCTTGTTAGATATATGTGCCCTAGAAGCCAGAATTGGCTGACACTTGTAATACACTTATAGGGGCAAAATTATAATTTTGACTATAATTAATGAAATGGATTATTTTCTATCACACATGTGTATTTAGTGTCTGTGATATATCCTTTGAGTTAATGGTAATGATAATTCATATTTTCAAGAGTTGAAAATTTAAGACATGAATAATCATTATTAACTCATAAACAGCTCCCGACCATAGGATCATCACGAGGATGGTGATTGATCCGGAAGGTTGGTGTACGATCGCTTCTCTTTAGTAGATGAGTCTTGAGTCTACGGTGTGGAGACATCGGAGCGAGAGTACAGGTACTCGTTAGAGAACGAGGGCACTGAGCGTGACCACCTCGAGTAGTCATTAGGGAGTCTACCTTCTCGTCAATGACTGACTCGATGCTGCAGTAGTGTGTCTGGTTCTTTGACCTGAGATGCATCGGCAGTTCACCTTGAGGGTGTTATAGTTTGACTACACCATTACTCGATCTCCTAGCCATATGGAACCCTGAGGTGTATGTTGGCTATAGCATGTTCATTGTAGGAACTGGATTGCATCAAGATGGGATCTATCTACCTCGGTGGTAGAGGAGTAGCCCTATGATGATCATGAGAATCAAGTCCAAAAGCCCATGGCCATGGCAGAGTGAAATAATAGAAAGAGTTTCTATTTAGATTTTCACATTGGACTCGAATCGAATGATTACATCATATGACAGAGACTAGGGTTTGACGAGTTCACCTTAACCCTAATCTGATCGGGGCTCAAGATAGAAGAACTGAATCACACAGGTAGCTGCACCAAGAGGTTCACATTCAGCTCTGATGGGTTGCCACCATATACTGCTAGGTGTCACTGGTGGATTTTGGGAGCAATTAGAATGATTTAGATGATCGATCATTCTAGCTGTTCGAATCAGAAGAGTTCTGATCCATCGAAAGGAGTTTCGATGATGTCTATGATAGAGATCATGACATATCCCATTACCATACAGAACTGAACCTAACTGGGTCACACAAATAAGGGTTTGAATCTGGTGATCATCAATTGAACTGATCTAGTTCAATTGATCTGAATGAGATTCAATTAGGTTCAAGGAAATCGTGCTAGCACTCGATTGAACCTAACGTTCTTCTTTTACTATCACAAATAAGTTGTCCTGACTGAGCCAAAGGAGTTTGTGCTTAATTAGAGGTCTTCATATGGTCTGACTGGAGGTTGTCCAAGTCAGAATAGGTTGTCTTATTTGTAAGACATTACCTGCCATTTTTGGTCACCTGCCATTTCTTGTTCTTTGACTTTGGTCAAAAGTCTACCTTTGACTGGTCAAACGTTGACCATTGACCCTTTGACTTTTGACCACATGTCATGCACCTATTGGAGAGCTGGTGGGGGCCTGTCCCCCTGCCAGAACTTGGCAAGGAGAAGGGCGCACGCCAAGGGTGGCGTGAGCCCAAGTAGGAGGCACCTAGGAGTCCTTGTTGGACAAGGACTCCACCTCCCTTTTGGATTCCAATCAGAGTCCTACTAAGAATCTAGTTTGACTGGTCTTAGGCGCCCTCTAAGGAGGAATCCAGGGGTCTCTTTTTCAACCAATCAGATTTAGATCTGATTTCACAAAGGGTTGTGATTGGTTGAGAGGAAGAGGAGTTGGATCACAAGAGGTCTATAAATAAGCCCCTGCGCCCAACCCTAATTCCAATGCTATTAGATATGCCCCAAGGCTGCCTCTCCCCTCCTTCTCCACGCCATAGTCTCTTCTCCTCTTGCTCTCCACGTCCAAAAGGTGTTTTGGACTTAGTTTGGTGCGATTCAGATCAAGGAAAGGCGATCAAAAGCAAGAAGGCTGCGCTGCTGCAAAAGGACGACTGCAGATCTTCAAAAAGGTTTTGAAGATCCTCCAGATCAGATCCAGATCTAATTTTTGGAGGTGTGATAGAGAAGAAGAGGATCTCCAGATCCAACCTGAGTGGATACCGGTAGAGGCCAGGCGCTTGCGTGGCTAAGATCTAGAACCTTCCGCTGCAATCAGGATCATCTACAGGGTAATAGGATTACCCAAATCAGGTAAATTAAATAGATTTAATTTATCTTATTTTATTTTATTTATTAAAATAATAATAATTAGATCTGAAACATATCAAGATCTGATTGAGATCAAGAGAAAAATTTTGAAATATATCTCTTGATCTAATCAGATCTGGACGAACCTGGACCGGGAAATCAGGATTTCCCTTCAGAGCTTTAGCACAAAAACTTTGCATTCATTAGTTCATGACATTCATATTTCATATAATCATTTTATGGATTGCTTAATATTTTATCACCATCAAAAAGAGGAAGATTGTTGAACCTCCTAAGTGATTTTGATGATGATCAAACATTAAAGTAAATGATTACTAATATATTTTATTTTAAGTACTTAAATATCAAAAGAAAGAGAGCTCTTTGACCAAAATAAGAAAGACATTAAGTGGAAATCAATCAAAATTCAATTTTCCTTGTTTGGAGTAAAAATTCTCTCAAAATCATCTTGGAGCAGTCTTCGAGACATCTTGGATTTTTTCTGAGAGCTCTCGAGTGAATTGGCACACTCCAAGTGCTATTCTGGCTTGGTTTTGAGAGGTCTCAAGAAAGTATCGAGAGCTCTCAATCTCAGGTGATAGAAATCTAATTTTTGTGCTCTGAGAGCGAAAGATCTCGTATGATTCCTGAGAGTTCTCACGGTCCCCATGAGACGTCTCGTTCAGGATCGAGAGATCTTGATCTCAGGTGAGCCATTTTTCTAGAAAGATGATTTTTCATGAGATTAAAAGAGAGAGCTCTCCTGTTCAAACCAAGATGTCCCATAACTTGGTGAGACATCTCGAGACAAACTGAGAGGTCTCGAGACTCGGTGATAACTTTTTGATGGGACATTCTAGATCAGATTTTTTCGACTACAGCAGCTAGTTGCTGCTCTTCAACATTCAGATTTCACTTTTTCTAAGCTCCAATCATCACCAAAAGAGAGGAATGCTATAGATATAAAAGGAAGAAGGCTTATCCATGATCAAAAAGAAAAAAAAATGAGAGAAAAGAAAAACACGCTCTATTCTTGAACGAAAATCTCCATCTTCAATCAATCTATTCTCTCAAGCATTGAAGAATCCTTAAGTGCATTAACTCCATGGATTCAAAGAGGCTTTCAACGAACTGCAAAGATAACTCTACTGCTCATTCAAAGGGGCCTTTTAAGTTGAAATATTTTCTTTTCCCTTTCTATGTATTTGGTTCAGCAGGGGCTGAAACTTGGGTTTTAGAATTTTTCTGCCCATTTGTTTATTTAGATTGGTTTATCTGATTCTTGTAATGGTTGTGGTTGGTGAACCTAGAAAAAAACCAACTGGGTTATTGGATAGTGAGTCCGAAAAAACTATTTGGCTGTAATCTTAAGGGATTATAGTGAAATTTTTAGAAGTTTGCTTGAGGAGTGGACATAGCTGCTGGGAGTGTACCGAATCACTATAAAATTCTCTTGCTTGTGCATGTGCTCTAGCTTATGTCTTCTTTTTGCTCTCATATTTAATTCACTTATGATTTAATCTTTAATCACCCCACATATCTATTTAAATTTTTGAAAACCCAATTCACCCCCGCTCTTGGGTTGTTCATTTGGGCAACATCATTAAAAAGGGGAAGATTATTGCTCCAAGAATTTATTTTGATGATTATAAAGCATTTGAGGGGATTACTAATGAATTTAGCTTGAATTTTTTTTTTTAATATTTCGTAAGCAAAATCATAATTTTATCAAGTTTTGATTTGAGAGCCTCAAGAGCAAGTATAAAAGATTTCTAATCCTTTGGAGGCAGTCCCATGATTTTTGGATGTATATTTTGGGAGAAAATCAAGTTTGAAGCAAAAGGATCGACCCCTAGGTCTACCCCAACTGAAATGGGCTGTTAGGCATGTTGTCTTTGTGCCAAGGATCGACCCCAGGGTCGACCTTTGTTGTTCTGAAGGCCAAAAATAAAGAACAGTCAATTTTTTGGATTCTGTCTCAGAGGTTGACCTCGAGATCGACCACTATGCCAGAGGTCGACCCATGAGTCGACCCCTATGATGGAAATCTTTTGCAATAGCTAGTTTTATCCCATTTTGGCAGCTTTTAATATCTTCTTTAAGATCTCCAATGGTTACAAATCTTGTCCAGGATTCTCTCCTCCACCTATTGAAGATTTAAAAAAGCTTTAAAAAAGGGAAAAACATAAGAGCTTGAAGGATTGATTATCAGTCCTAAGCAAAAAGCATTCATCAAGAAAAGAAGCTTTTATTTTCAAGTTCACCAATCTCTTAAGAGCTCATTCAATTCTCCAACAATCTTGAAAAAAATCAAAAAAGCTTCCTCCATTATTGTGAAAAATGTTCTTAAGATTTTATTTGCTCATTAAGGGAGCTAAACTTGTATTTGATTGTCATTAATTCTTATACTTTGCTTTATTGTTTTGATTCAAGTTTTGGGGGGGTTCCAAAACTTGGGAGGGTTGATTCAAACCTTAAATTGAAGTATGTAGGATTGGCTTGTATCTGAAAAGTAAGTGTGCTAGCTTGGGATAGCAAGGATTGGAGGTATCGACGTTGTATTCTCATTGAATACGTTTAGTGATTTTGAATTCCCAAGTAGGAGCTTGAAAAATGGATGTAGATGCAAGAAAAGTATCAAACCACTATAAATCTTGCTTGTTTGTGGTGTGTTTGTTATCTTTCTTTTCTTAGTTTATTAAATTTTTTCTCTTAAATCTTTTATATTTTCATCTAACCTAAATTACTTTACACACACAACTTGCATATCATCATTCAATCTTGATATCTTTAAATTAGCTTTAAAAAAATCCAATTCACCCCCCCTCTTGAGTTGTGTAGCTAGGCAATAGAGGTAAAATTATGAAGAGCAGGAGTATCCGAGCTAATCTAATTTGAAATCGAGCTAATCCAAGTCTCAGGCTAACAAAAAAAACTAGTTTCTACCTTACTGAGAAAGCTAGCTTGATTCAAGTTTGAGTTGATCCGAGTGACACTCGAGTTGACCCGATTTAGGGCCGAGTCAGCTTAACCAGCAGAAACAGAAAAGCGATGCTGGCTATAAGGCTTTAAAAATTAAGTTTTTAAATAGATTTTTAGAAAGTAATTTAATAGGTGGCTTTCTTGGGTTGTGCTACATAATCAGAAGAGAGAGGGAGATGTGTGTTAACTTTTTAGAGGGGTTACACCTACCAAATCTCTCCTAATTCATTTCTTGTTCTAAAATAATAGCCACCGGTCCCTTTGCTGGTATGGGGTTTTCCTAAGTGCTCTAGAAAGGGTAGAGAAGGGAAGAGAGCTGGAAAAGGCCTATTTTCAATTAGTAATCAAGAGGAATTAGTTAGTAAAGAGGGAAGTGATTGGGAAATTGAGTTGAGAAGAGAAAGTTGCTAAAATTGAGAAGAAGAACCTGTGCAGCTGAATTCTAATCACTTGAGGAGAGGAAAAGGGAATTCAAAGAGTGCTTTAGGGTGAGCTAGAAAGTAAGGTAGTTTAATTGCCAACTAAGGTGAGTGATTTTCATCTATCTATGATGTTTTCAAAGTACTTTTGCTATGTAAAAATGTGTATTTGAAAAGAAAGATAGTTTTTTCAGTATTTCGTAGCTTACATATTTATAAACAAGTATGGATAAAAGTATGGTTTCTATATAGCCTCTGTGTATTGCATCTTTAAGTAATTATGCATATAGTTTTAATATATACTTTGCTATACAAAATGGTCTATTGAAAAGCAAGATAGTCTTTGATATTTTACAGTTTATGTTGTTATCCGTATTTGCATGTCCTAAAACATTGAAACAAGAAGGATGTTGGGCAGCTCTTATGTTGCCTAAAGGTAGCAACCCAAGAGGGGGGAGGGATGAATTGGATTCTTTTAAAATCTTAGCCAAATTAAAACTTTAATTCAAATATGTACTTCTATTTAAAACAACTTGAGTCTTTATGATGAATATATAAAGTATAGCAGCGGAATTAAAAGCAACGAGATAATGTAAAGTAAATAAAGAAAGCAAAGAAAGCAAAACCATAATGCAAACATACAAGATTTATAGTAGTTCGGAGCAACTCGCTCCTACATCCACTGTCCAAGCTATCTTCTTAAAAATTTTACTATAATTCCTAGATTACAGTGCATTTATTTTGATCTAGGATCAGAAACAAACCCAGTTGATTTTGTCGAGCTCACCAACCACAATCCTACACTGATAGTTTTTTGGATTCACTATCAATCCAATTGATTTTAAACTAGGAGCACCAACTATAATCTTTATACCATTCAATTACCGACTTGGACTTGCCTACACCCTAAGTTTCTTTCCTCCAAAGAAACTTATAAAGAAACATAAATACAAGAGAATAAAAAATTCAGTACAAGAACAAAAGAGAAAAAGAAATTCTTTTTAAAGCTTGAAGGAGAGGATGAAAGATGGCTCTTGAAGCTTTGAATTCCCTTCTTTGAAAGCTAAGAGGAAGCTTGAATTATTGAGGATGATCATAGCTCGAAGCTCTCTGAATTTGATGCTTAAAGTTCTTTCTTTTCTCTCTTTTTTCTTAGATATTCAATGAATCTCATAATTTGAATGATTCCTACTTTCAATCTACTTTCCTTCTTTTTCTTTTGATTCTCTATATTTAAATAGTCTTCACAATGGATAGAGAGAGAGTTTTGACCGTTGGAGGGCTTGAACTAGTCGTTTGGAATGAAAAGGGCCCGTTGAAAAAATGCAGAAAACTAGCCATTGCAGCTATTCCCGACATTGGGGTCAACATCATTTTTGCAGGGATCGATACTTTTTTATCTGGGATCAACACCTTATGATCTAGGATCAATACCTTGTGCTCAGGTGTCAGCACTTGGACTGTACTAAAAAATTCAGCTTCTATTTTCTATTTTTATGCAATAGAGGTCGATCCATAGGATCGACCTTTTTACTAGGGGTCGATTTATGGATCGACCCTTTCGTGAGGCCATACAAAAACATGCCAAAGCATTCCAAGCTACCCATTTCAAAAGAAGATGACCTAGGGGTCATCCCTTTTTGCCCAAACATGATTTTCCTGTAATTCTGACTTCCAAAAATTATGGAATTGCCTCCAAAAGATCAGAATTTTTTTCTACTTGCTCTTGAGGCTTTTGAAATATATTTTCTTGATCTTCAACTTAATGAAATTATAATTTTGACCTTCTCCAAGCATCTTTATCAATTCAACTTTTGAAACTTTTCAAATTGCCTCCAAAGCTTTCAAATTGATTTTCTTCATAATGAGCCATCCAAACTTCTAAAAATTATTCCTTGAAGTGCTTAGGCTTAGCATATTGAGAGGGTTTCTTTCATGGAGAAATTATTCAATGTGAACACCTAGAAAATCTTACATCTAATCTTGAAATACATGATTAGTACTATTTTTACTCAATATTTTGTAATCATCAAAATCAATTATAGGATCAATAATCTCTCCCTTTTTGATAATGACAAAACTTTGAGTATATGCGTAATAAAAATAAATAATATATTTCAATACATTTTGCTAATATATATCATGAAGTACTAGATCAAATACATGAATGCACACTTCATGAATATTCTTAATTAATCTTTAGTTCATTGCATATATTTAGTTTATTATGCATATTTTATTTACTCATTTCAAATTAATGTCTTAGTTCAACTCAATGAGTATTAAAATTTCAAGTATCAAATTTATTGAGTTTCTTAAGCATTAATCCTTCAAGTATATACTCAAAATTTCTCTCCTCCATTTTGACAGTATCAAAAAGCTCATGAAAAAGAATAAAAAAATATCATCAAAATCAACATTAAAATATTAAATTGAGAGATGTATCAAATTCATAAAGTTAAATCAAAGAAATCATCTCTTCTTTTTAAATAAATATTTTTTATTTTAAAAATTAGCTTGAAGTCAAATATTAAAGGCTCATCCTTTTTTTGAATGAATATAATTTTTTAATTAGATTTTTAAATATGCACTTTTAAACTTTTAGAGAAATAAAGCTTTTCAAAAAATTTGACCACGAAATCAAGTATAACATGAACTTTAATATTCAATTTTTTTTAAAAAAATTTTAGTCAATTAAGTTTAGAAAAGATATCTATCTAAAATGTATCGAGCAAATTAAAATAAATAGTATCAAAGCAAAGGATAGTTATGAAAAAAAAATCTAATTTTTTATTGCAGAATCGTCTAGATCTGATCAGATCTAAGATAGATTTTATATAAAAATCTCTACAATCTGATCATATCTAAGAGTTTTCAGATCTGATCATGATGATCTATTATTAAAAATTAAAAATAAAATAAAATTAAATTTAATTTAAAGTATCTTATTGGGTAATCTGATTATCCTACGATGATCCTATTAATTCCTGAGGTTTTGGAAGGAGCCACACATGCGCCTGACCTCTACTGTTAGATGTATGCCCTAGAAGTTAGATTGGCTATCACTTATAATATACTTCTAAAGATAATTTTATATTTTTAACTATAAATTAATAAATAGATTATTTTTCTATCATAGTATGTATGTAAAAGTATTTATGATACATTCTTTGAGTTAACGATAATGATAATTCATATTTTTAATAGTTAAAAGTTTAAGACATGAATTTTCATAATTAACTCATAAACTGCTTCCGATCGTAGGATCATCACGAGAATGGTGATCGATCCGAAAGGTTGGTATATGATCGCTTTCTTAGGATAGACGTATCTTGCGTCTATAGTGTGGAGACACTAGAGCGAGAGTATAGATACTTATTAGAGAATGAGAGCACTGAGCATGACCACCTCGAGTAGTCATAAGAAAGTCTACCTTCTCATCGATGACTGACTCGATGCTCAGTGGTGTATATGATTCTTTGACCTGAGGTGCATCAGCAGTTCACCTTGAGAGTATTATAATTTAACTACACCATAACTCGATCTCCTAGCCATTCAAAATCTTGAGGTGTATGTTGGCTATAGCATGTTCATTGTAGGAATTGGATTGCACCAATAAGGGGATCTATCTACCATAGTAGATGAGGAGTAGCCCTATGATAATCATGAGATTGAGTCCTTAAGTCCATAGCCATGGCAGAGTGAAGATGATAGAAAGAGTTTCTATTAGGATTTTACATTGGACTCAAATTGAATGATTAATTCATATGATAGACATTGGGTTTGACGAGTTCACCTTAACCCTAATTCTATCGGGACTCAAGATAGAAGAAACCAATCACATAGGTAACTGTACTAAGAGGTTTGCTTTCAGTTCTAATAGATTGCTACCATATACTGCTAGATGTCACTGGTAGATTTTAGGAGCAATTAGAATGATTTTGATGATCAATCATTCTAATTGTATGAATCAAAAAAGTTCTGGTCCATCGAAAGATATTTCGATGATGTCGATGATGGAGATCACGATATATCTCATTACCATATAGAATTGAATCTAACTGAATCACACAAATAAAGATTTGATCTAGATGTCATCAATTGAATGACCTAGTTCAATTGATTTGGATTAGATCCAATCAGATTCAAGATAATCATGCTAGCACATGATTGAGCCTGACTTTCTCCTTCTAAAATCTTTCTAATTCATCACAACCAAGTTAAATTTAATTTGACTCATTCTTATATTTTGAATGGGTTTATTTTTATCTAACTAAAATAAGTTCAGGTTAGATTAATTGTAGAAATTAAATCCATTCATAGTCAAATTGGACTAGGGTCAAAAGTTGACCTATTTGAGAGAATTGAGGGTCACCTAATCAGATGCTTCTAAAAAATTTTATGAAAACCATTTTTATCTAATATTTGGATATGTGATAGAAAATGAATTGTACATTGAGTGTACCAAATTTTATGATTTTTGATGATGTCTAGATTAAGTTATGATAGAGTTTGATTCAGATCAAACTCTTGAGGGAAGAGTCCTAGGCGCAGGCGCAGTGGACTCTTCCTTATCTACTCATGCTATCACCTTCTAGATTGATTTTTGGCATCAAAATTAGATGAGATCTAAGGATTTTCATGGAGATCAAGTCTAGGAGTCCCAATGGTCGAAAAAATGAGGATATTGGTCAAAGAGGGACTCTAACTTGGCACTATGCTTTTGTATAAGAATCCTTGCACCAAGGCTCTTCACATAAAAATATTTTTCATACCTAAAGGCTGCCATTCTAGATATCCCACACTCCCTCCATCCTCTCTCTTCCTCTCTTCTACATTCCTAAAAAGTTAGGCACAAATCTAAGAAGAAGATCCAATCAAATTTGTGAAGAATTCAACATCTACACGATGGTGTTCGTGAGACGGACACGCTGCCTTCAAAAATTTTTTGAAGGACTTTCAGATCAGATTCAAATCTGATCTTTGGAGAAAAGATTTGCGAGGAGAAGACATTTAGATCCTTCTTGAGTTGATACCGATAGAGGTCAGACGCATGCGTGGCTCCTTCTAGAACCTCAAGAAATATCAGGATTATCGCAAGATAATCAGATTACCCAAACAAGATATGATATTAAATTTAATTTAATTTTTATTTTAATTTTTAATATCAGATCACTATGATTAGATTTGAAAACTCTTAGATCAGATTAGATCATTTAAAAAATTTTTAAAAAATTTATCTTAGATCTGATCAAATCTGCACGATCCTACGATGGAAAATAAGATTTTTTTCTTCAACTGGTATCAGAGCCACTTTTAAATACACACTATAATAGAAAAATAATTTATTTATTAATTTATATTTAAAATTATAAAATTATCCTTAAAAGTGTATTACAAGTGATAGCCAATCTGGCTTCTAGGGTACACATCTAACAAAAGAAATATAATTTATTTTACTACAAAACTAGTTAATCATATATCATATATAAAAAGATCTAACTAATATATGTCTTGCATACATTTCATGTATCATTAATATGCATACTTTTAGATCTGAAATATCATATATTAAATCTAAAAAATAAAATTTTAAATTTGATCATATCAAAAATAAATAAAAAATTAGAACTTATTTTCTATAAAATCCTAGATTATGAAATCCTAGGATTTTTATTACATGTTTTATTCATGAATCCTAAACTTAATTAAGAATTAAGATTATAAAATTAATTAGATCTAAAAATTATGAATTTTTAGATCTAAGATATATTCATAAAATTGGGTTTGGGCTTAGGTAGCTCAATTAAGTCTAGTAGTTGATCAAATCGAATCAAGAGTTGGTTAGGTGGGATCAAAGAAAGCTTAAATTTGACCAATCTAATAGGATTAAGTCTTGATCAAGATCGAATCACATTGAGATATGATTCGATCAAGTCAAGACCTAATTTGGCTCCATGGTTCGAGCCTAGATTATAGGCTAATCCAATTAGTTTTGATTCGATAATTTGGTATCTAAGATAAGTCTGGTAGATACGATCGACTAATTTTTAATTGGGAGCTACTCGATCTGAATGCGTTGTTGTTGAGTTAATGGCATATCCCTTCCACCGGTCTCACTTACCTGGCCATTTGTGTCGATCTAGTTCTAATTTAAGGTGGCTAATAATTCGAGCCAACCCATGCCACTAGGTTAGTTATAATTATTATGATTAAGTCAAGTTAAGTTTAAAGAGATCTAAATTAAATCTTCATAAGAAAATATTAAGTCTAAGGTCTTCCATCATTGTAGATGTGCGGGCCTTTTCTGGGGTTGATTATTCTCGGCTAGATACAGTGGTTCAGTTGCACCAGAAAGATGCAACCATATCTATTAGGCATTGGATGCTATAGATTGGAGGATGGATTGGGCTCAATATTTTGGATATGGTGAGGAACCCAATCAGAAATCCAATCTATGCAAATGGTGGGTCTGACTTGACTAAGGAGTGAATCAATATTTTGGATATGGTGAGATTAATGAATTAGAGATCAGGTTAGGGTGCACCATGATTAGAGAATCATTGGACAAGAGTTGTCCACTCATTGGTTGACCCATCATTAATAACTATTAGGTGAGGTGGTGAATCAGTTGGTGGGACTGCATCATCCACTAGAAATCAATAATCATGGAGATTTTTGCATCTTTGCCAAGAGAGTGTAGGGATCCGAGTAAATAATGGGATCCTAATTTATTTAAAAATAAAATTTCTAAATAAATTGGTTAAGTCTAATTACAAAATCTAACTAGAAACTTTGACTCTCTATAGAAAAATGTCTGCATCTAACCCACTAGCCCATATCCTGGACACCCATAGACTGACCGAATCCAACTATAAGGATTGGCTCTGAAACTTTAAAATTATTTTGGATTTCAAGAAGTTGACTCATATGTTGGAACATGATCCTTCCACCTTACCAGCCCATCCATTTGCTTATCAGAGAGCATCTCTCAAGAAGTGGATGGATGAAGATAATAAAGCTAGGTATTACATCTTGGGCTCAATGTCTGATGAGCTCCAGCACCAACTTGAAGATATTAAATCTAGCCGCTAAATGTTGGCTTACCTGTAAGAGTTGTTTGGTGAACAGAGTCGCACAGCCAAATATCAAGTCACTAAAAGACTGTTTAAGACTCAAATGCATGATGGACAGTCAGTCCAAGATCATTCTTTGATGATGATCAAGGACTTAGAAGAGCTTGAGAAGCTCGATGTTAAGTTAGATCAGGATCTACAGACTGACATAATTCTATAGTCCTTAACTGATATGTATGGGTAGTTCATCATGAACTACCATATGCATAAACTTTAGAATATCTTGGTTGAGCTCATGAATATGCTGGTTACTGCTGAGCTTTCTATTAAAGGTTCTAAAGGCTCAATACTTACTGTGGAGTGGACTTCTTTCAAGAAAAAATCTTTTGGAAAGAAGAAGAAGTCCGTGAAAAAGTAGAAGATAGATGATGGAAAGAAGAAGAAGATAGAGCCGAAGAAGATGGCTGTTGACAAAGAAAAATTTTTTCATTGCAACACTAACAGCCATTGAAAGCAGAACTGCCCTCTTTATCTGGCCAGCCTAAAGAATAAGAAGGAGGCAGGTCTTTCTGAAGGTATGCTCATTATAGAATATAATCTTATGATTTCTTCTACATCTAGTTGGATGCTTAACTCTGGTTCTAGTGCTCGCTTATGTACTTTTATGCAAGATTTTGAGGATAGCAGGAGGCTGAGGGATGGTGAGATGATCCTACACATCGAAAATGAAGCAAGAGTTATTGCTGTGGTTGTGGGATCCAATCCTCTGCGATTACCGTCAGGATTAGACTTAGTACTTAAGGATTGTTTTTATGTGCCTACAGCAAGCAGAAATTTGATTTTTATTTCATGTTTAGCACAGAAAGGCTATGTAATTAGTTTTCTTAAGGATCATTATAATATTATTTATGAAAGAAATAAAATTATAAGTGGTTTTCTTATAAATGATCTCTATCAGTTACATATTGATGTTTCTATTTTTAATATCGAGCAAAACGTAAATGCCATAGGATCAAAGTGACCTAGGGATAGTCTAAATGATAGGTATCTTTGGCACCTTAAGCTAGGTCATATAGCTGAAGACAGGATTAACAAATTGGAGAAATCTAGGCTATTGAGTCCATTGACTTTTGAGTTATATCCGATTTGTGAATCATGCCTTCATGGCAAAATGACCAAGCTCCCTTTTATGGGACATGGGGAAAGGGCCATAGACCTGCTTGCCCTAGTACATACTGATGTATGCAGCCCATTTGATGTGCTAGCTAGGGATAATTATATCTACTTTATCACCTTTACCAATGATTTATCTCAGTATGGGTATGTGTATTTGATGCGACACAAGTCTGAAGCTTTTGAAAAGTTCAAGAAATTCTGATTCGAAGTAGAAAAACAAACAAAAAAACTCATTAAGTTTCTTCGATCAGATCGAGGAGGTGAATACCTTAGTTGAAAATTCCTAGACTATCTAAAGGATAATGGCATAGTCTCTCAATGAATTCCACCTGAAATGCCTTAACTTAACGAGATTTCAGAATGGAGAAATCGGATTCTATTAGATATAGTTCGATCCACGATAAGCTTCACAGACCTCTCTAAGTTTCTTTGGGGACATAGTCTGTTGACTGCTATATATCTACTGAATAGGGTTCTATCTAAAATCATTCCTACCACACCGTATGAGATATGGCATGGTAAGAAATCAAGTCTAAGTCATCTCAAAATTTGGGATTGTTCGGTCCATGTCAAGAGATAATAGGAGGACAAGTTAGAGTCTAGATCCTTTAGAGCTCAATTCATAGGATTTACTAAAGAGTCATTAGGATATTATTTTTATCTTTCGAAAGATCATAATGTGATTGTGAGTCGACATGCCATCTTTCTTGAAAAATAGTTTGTTTAAGATGGTGGCATCAGAAGACAGATTAGGCTCAAGGAGAAAATCTTTCAAGAGCCATGAGCCAAGGAACCTATGAAACTCAATCAGATTGAGCCAGTCCAATCACTACCTCATCCACCTCATAGATCAGAAATGATTTTTCATCCCTCTGAAAGGTACTTAGGTACTATTTCAGAGGATGTAAAAGAAATGTTCCTCATAGAAAAAGGGGTTCACGGTGATAATCCCAAAACTTATGATGAGACAATATCAGATATCGACTCTGAGGAATGGTTAGAGGCAATGAAGTCAGAGATTAACTCAATGCACTCAAACCAAGTCTAGACCTTGGTAGATCCACCTGAAGGTATAGTACCTATTGGGTGTAAATGGATCTTCAAGAGAAAGATAGGTGTTGATGGGAATGTAGAGACATTCAAAGTAAGGCTCATAGTGAAAAGATATAGTCAACATGAAGGCATTGACTATTAGGATACTTTTTCATCAGTAGCCATGCTCAAATCCATCCACACATTGCTTGCTATTGCAGTCTATTTTGATTATGAAATTTGATAGATGGACATGAAAATGGCGTTCTTAAATGGATATCTTCAGGAAGATATCCATATGGAATAGCCGCTGGGTTTCACATCCAGTGATACCGATCATAAGGTTTGCAAGCTGTAAAGGTCTATATATGGACTTGAGCAAGCATCTCAGAGCTAGAATGCTTATTTCAATGATGTGATCAAATCATTTGGATTCATCAAGAACGAGGAGGAGCCCTATATTTTCAAAAAGATCAGTGAGAGCCCTGTTGTCTTTCTCGTACTGTATGTGGATGACATCCTCCTAATTGAAAATGATATTCCCATGTTGACTACGATCAAAATATGGTTGTCTAAAGATTTTTTTATGAAAGACCTAAGAGAGGCATCCTTTATTCTAGGAATTAAGATCTATAAAGATAGACCAAATAGGATGCTGGGTCTCTTGCAGAAGATGTACATAGAGGAGGTGCTTAAGGGGTTTAGCCTAGAAAATTCCAAGAGGGGATTGGTGCCCTTCAGACATGGCATTTATCTCTTCAAGAAGATGTGTCCCAACACACCTAAGAAGATTGAACGCATGAGCAAGATCCCTTATGCTTCAGCAATAGGGAGCCTTATGTATGCCATCCTATGTACACGATCTGATATTGCCCATGCTGTGAATATCACGAGCAGGTTTAGTCGAATCCAAGCGAAGAGCACTGGACTTCTGTAAAATATATCCTTAAGTACTTGAAAAGGACTAAGGATATATTTTTAGTCTTTGGTAATGGAGAACTCTAGGTCCAGGGATATACAGACTTAGATTTTATATCCGATATAGATGATCGAAAGTCAACATCTGAAAGTCTGTTTATTTATAATGGTGGTACTGTCAGCTAGAAAAGTTTCAAACAGATGGTGATAGCAAATTCCATGATGAAAGCAGAGTACATCACTATGTCGAAAGCTATAAAGAAGGCATTCTGGTATAAGAAGTTTGCCGCAGAGCTTGGAGTGATGCCATTAGATGCCGTCCCTCTGTACTATGATAATAATGGCATCATAGCACTAGCTAAGGAGCCAAGATCTCATCAGAAATCCAAGCACATAGAGCGGTGATACCACCTCGTCCATGATTACCTCGAGAAGGAATACGTTGAGGTCAAGAAAGTCGACACTGCAGATAATGCAGCTGATCCACTGATAAAGCCATTGAGCCAGCAGAAGATCGAAGCCCACCTTGAGAAGATGAAACTTAGATTTGTAGCCAATTGGATTTAGGTCGCATGGGAGTTTATTAGATGTGTGCCCTAAAAGTCAAATTGGCTGTCGCTTGTATTATACTTCTAAGGATAATTTTATAATTTTGACTATAAATTAATAAATAGATTATTTTGCTATCACAGTATGTATTTAAAAGTATTTGTGATACATTCTTTGAGTTAATGGTAATCACAATTCATATTTTCAAGAGTTGAAAATTTAAGATATGAATTTTCATAATTAACTCATAAACTGCTCCCGACCGTAGGATCATCACGAGGATGGTGATCGATCTGAAAGGTTGGTGTATGATTGCTTTCTTAGGATAGACGTGTCTTGAGTCTATGATGTGACGATGTTAGAGCGAGAGTACAGATACTTATTAGAGAATGAGGGTACTGAGCGTGACCATCTCGAGTAGTCATAAGGAAGTCTACCTTCTCATCGATGACTGACTCGATGCTGCAGTGATATGGGCAACAAGACTTCTACATGGAAAGTAAAATCATGCAATGCCTCTCTTTGGCGTAAGAAAGGTTTAAAAACCAATGCCATATAAAGTCCACTTTGACCAAATAACATACTTATTTGATCATTAGGACTTTAGAACTTATTCTCCACATGAAGCCCTAGATCTCATCTGGTTTTATCACCAAAAATGATTCAAAAAGTGGGCAACATGAGTAGATAAGGAAGAGTCCATTATGCATAGGACTCTTCCCTCAAGAGTTTGATCCAAATCAAACTCTATCAAAAATCTAGTCAAACCATGACCATAAATCACAAAATTTGGCACACCCATAGCATGACTTGAGCCCTATCACATATCCAAAAATTAGATCAAAAAGATTTATAGAGAATTTTTTAGAAGCATCTAATCAGGTGACCCTCAATTTTCTTAATTAGGTCAAATTTTAATCCTAGTCCAATTACAATAGGAATGGATTTAATTTCTATAATTAATCTAATTAGGACTTATTCTAGTTAGATAAAAATAAACCCATTCAAGATATAGAAATAATTTAAATCAAATTTGACTTGATTGTGATGAATCGGAAAGATTACAGAAGGAGAAAGCTAGGCTTAATCGTGTGCTAGCATGATTATCTTGAACCTGATTGGATCTAATCCAAATCAATCAAATTGGGTCTGCTCAATTGATGACATTCAGACCTAAATTCTTATTTCTATGATCCAGTTAGATTTAGTTCTGTATGATAATGAGACATGTCGTGATCTCTATCATCAACATCATCGAAATACATTTTGATGGATCAGAATTCTTTTGATTCATATAATTAGAATGATCGATCATCAAAATCATTCTAATTGCTCCCAAAATCTACCAATGACACCTAGCAGTATATGGTGGTAATCCATCAAAATTAAAAGTGAACCTCTTGGTGCAGCTATCTGTGTGATTGGATTCTTCTATCTTGAGCTCCGATAGAATTAGGGTTAAGGTGAACTCGTCAAACCCAACATCCGTCATATGAATTAATCATTTGATTCGAGTCCAATGTGAAACCCTAATAAAAACTCTTTCTATCATCTTCACTCTATCATGGCCATGGGCTTAAGGACTTAATCTCATGATTATCATAGGGCTACTCCTCATCTACCGAGGTAGATAGATCTCCTATTGGTGCAATCAAATTCCTACAATGAACATGCCATAGCCAACATACACATCAAGATTTTGAATGGCTAGGAGATCGAGTTATGGTATAGTCAAACTATAACACACTCAAGGTGAATTGTCGATGCCCCTCAAGTCAAAAAATCATATACACCATTGCAGCATCAAATCAGTCATCGATGAGAAGGTAAACTTCCTTATGACTGCTCGAGGTGGTCACGCTCAGTGCCCTCATTCTCTAATGAGTACTTGTACTCTCGCTTTGATGTCTCCACACCATAGACTCAAGATATATTTATTTTAAAAAAATGATCGTACACTAACCTTCTGGATCGATCACCATCCTTGTGATGATCCTACGATCGAAAGTAGTTTATGAGTTAATTATGAGAATTCATGTCTTAAATTTTCAACTCTTGAAAATTTGAATTATCATTACCATTAACTCAAAGGATGTATCACAAATACTTTAAATACACACTATGATAGAAAATATTTTTTTTTATTAATTTATAGTCAAAATTATAAAATTATTCTTAGAAGTGTGTTACAAGTGTTTAGCCAATCTAGCTTCTAGGGTATACTTCTAACAAACTCCCACTTGACCTAAAGCCAATTGGCTATAAATCTAAGTTCCATCTTCTCAAGGTGGCCTTCGATCTTCTACTAGCTTAATGGCTTTGTCAGCAGGTCTATTGCATTATCTATGGAGTTGACTCTTTTGACCTCGACGTTTTCCTTCTTGAGATAATCATAGTTAAGGTGGTATCGCCGCTCGATGCGCTTAGATTTCTGGTGAGACCTCAACTCCTTCGCTAGGGCTATGGCACCATTATTGTCACAATACAGAAAGATGACATCTGATGGTATCACTCTAAGCTCTATGGCAAATTTTTTATATCAGAATGCCTCCTTTGTAGCCTCCGACGTAGTAATATACTTTGCTTCCATGGTGGAGTCTGCTATCACCGTCTACTTGAAACTCTTCCAACTGATAGCTTCATCATTACAAATAAATAGACTTTCAGATGTTGATTTTTGATCATCTATGTCGGATATAAAATCTAAGTCTGTATACCCCTGAATCTGGAGTTCTCCATTACCAAAAATTAGAAACATATCCTTAGTCCTTCTCAAGTACTTAAGGATATATTTCACAGAAGTCCAGTGGTCTTCACCTAGATTCGATCGATACCTACTCGTGACACTCACACTATGGGTAATATTAGGTTGTATACATAGCATGGCATACATGAGACTCCCTATTGCCAAAGCATAAGGGATCTTGCTCATGCGTTCAATCTCCTCAGGTGTGCTAGGGCACATCTTCTTAGAAAGATGAATGCTATGTCTAAAGGGTACTAAATTCCTCTTGGAGGTTTCCATGCTGAAGCTCTTCAGCACCTCCTTTATGTACATTTTCTGTGAGAGACCAGCATCCTATTCAATCTATTCCTATAGAATAAAGGATGCCTCTCCTAGATCTTTCATAGAGAACTCCTTAGACAACCATAATTTGACTGTAGTCAAAATGGGAATATCATTTCTAATTAGGAGGAAGTCATCCATGTATAGTATGAGGAAGATAACAGCGCTCCCATTGATCTTTTTGAAAACACAGGGCTCCTCCTCATTTTTGATGAATCCAAATGATTTGATTACATCATTGAAATAAGCATTCTAGTTTTGAGATGCTTGCTTAAGTCTATATATGGATCTTTGTGGCTTGCATACCTTGTGATCATCACCAATAGATATGAAACCTAGCGGTTGCTTCATATACATATCTTCCTCAAGATATCCATTTAAGAACACCATTTTCACGTCCATCTATCATATTTCATAATCAAAATAGGCTGCAATAGCAAGCAATGTGCGGATGGATTTGAGCATGGCTACTAGCGAAAAAGTATCTTGATAGTCAATGCCTTCGCACTGACTATACCCTTTCACTATGAGCTTTGCTTTGAATGTCTCTACATTCCCATTGGCACTTATCTTTCTCTTGAAGATCCATTTACACCCAATAGGTACTATACCTTCAGGTGGATCTACCAAGGTCCAGACTTGGTTCAAACACATTGAGTCAATCTCTAACTTCATTGCTTCTAACCATTTCTCAAAGTCGATATCTGATATCGTCTCGTCATAGATTTTGGGATCATCACCATGAACTCTATTTTCTATGAGAAACATTTTCTCTATGTCCTTTGAGATAGTATCTAAGTATCTTTTAGGAGAATGAAAAATTCTACTTGATCTACGAGATGGAGGAGATAGTGTCTGAGTTGGCTCAATCTGATTGGATTCCATAGGTTCCTTAGCTCGTTTCTTATCGGAGACTTTCTCCTCGAGTTTAATCTATCTTTCGATGCCACTATCTTGAATAAACTATTTTTCAAGAAAGATGGCATGTCGACTCATAATCACATTATGATCTTCTGAAAGATAGAAATAATATCCTAATGACTCTTTAGGATATCTAATAAATCAAGCTTTAAAGGATCTAGACTCTAATTTATCTACCTGTTGTCTCTTGACATGGATCGAACAACCCCAAATTCTGAGATGACTTAGACTTGATTTTTTATCATATCATATCTCATACGGTGTGGTAGGAACGGTTTTAGAGGAAATCTTACTCAACAAATATATAGCAGTTATAAGACTATGTATCCAAAGAAACTCAGAAAGATCTGTGAAACTCATCATGGATCAAACCATATCTAATAAGATCTGATTTTTTCATTCTAAAATCTCGTTGAGTTGAGGTGTTTCAGGTATAGTCCATTATGAGACTATGCCATTATCCTTAAGATAATATATGAATTTTTTACTAAGGTATTCGCCTCCTCAATCTAATCGAAGAACCTTAATGAATTTTTCTATTTATTTTTCTACTTCGAGTCTGAATTTCTTGAACTTTTCAAAAGCTTTAGACTTATGTCGCATCAAATACACATACCCATATCGAGATAGATCATTAGTAAAGATGATGAAGTAAACATAATTGCCCTTGGCTGGCACATCAAATGGACCATATACATCAGTATGTACTAGGACAAGTAGGTCTGTGGCCCTTTTCCCATGTCCTATAAAAAGGAGCTTAGTCATTTTACCATGAAGGCATGATTCACAAATTAGATATGACTTGAAAGTTAACGAACTTAATAGCCTAGATTTCTCCAATTTATTAACTCTATCTTCAGCTATATGATCTAGCCTAAGGTGCCAAAGATACCTATCATTTAGACTATCCCTAGATCACTTTGATCCTATGGCATTCATGTTTTTCTTGATATTAAAAATAGAAATATCAATATGTAACTGATAGAGACCATTTATAAGAAAACCACCTATAATTTTATTTTTTTCATAAAGAATATTATAATGATCCTTAAGAAAATTAATTACATAGCCTTCTTATGCTAAACATGAAATAGAAATTAAATTCTTGCTTGGTACAAGCACATAAAAATAGTCTCTAAGAACTAAATCTAATCCTAGCGGTAATTAAAGAGGATAGGTTCCCATGGCCATAGTAGCAACTCTTGCTCCATTCTCGATGCATAGGATCATCTTACCATCCCTCAGCCTCCTGCTATCCTCAAGATCCTGCATAGAAGTGCATAAGTGAGTACTAGAACTAGAGTTAAGCACCCAACTGGATGCAGAAGAAATCATAAGGTTAGATTCTATAACGAGCATACCTCCAGAAGGACCTATCTCCTTCTTGTTCTTCAGGCTAGCCAGGTAAAGAGGGCAGTTCCACTTTTAGTTATCGTCTATGTTGCGATGAAAATATTTTTTCTTATCAGCGGTCTTCTTCTTTGGTTCTGCCTTCTTCTTATTCCCATCTTCTACCATCTGCTTCTTCACGGTCTTTCTCTTCTTCCCAAAAGACTTTCTTTTGAAAGAAGTTTGCTCCACAGCAAGTATTGAGCTCTTTGAACCTTTCATAGAGAGCTCAGCAGTAACCAGCATATTCATAAGTTCAGCCAAGGTATTTTAAAGTTTATGCATATGGTAGTTCATGATGAACTGCCCATACGCATTAGACAAAAATTATAGAAGTATATCAATCTGCAGGTCCTAATCTAACTTGACATCGAGCTTCTCAAGCTCTTCTAAGTCCTTGATCATCATCTGATAATGATCTTAAACCGACTGTCCATCATACATTTGAGCCTTAAAATATCTTTTAGTAACTTGATATTTGGCTGCATGACTCTATTCAACAAACAACTCTTATAGGTGAGCCAATATTTGGCGGCTAATCTTAATATCTTCATGTTGGTGCTGGAGCTCATCAGACATCGAGCCCAAGATGTAATACCTGACTTTGTTATCTTCACCTATTCATTTTTTCAGAGATGATCTCTGATCAGTGGATGGATGTGCTGGTAAAGTGGGAGGATCCTATTTTAATACATGAATCAACTTCTTGAAATCCAAAATAATTTTGAAGTTCTGGAGTCAATCTTTGTAGTTGAATTCGGTCAGTCTATGGATATCTAGGATACAGGCTAGTGGGTTGGATGCATACATTTTTTTATAGAGAGTTAAAGATTCTAGTTAGATTTTATAATTAGACTTAACCAATTTATTTAAAAATTTTATTTTTAAATAAATTAGGCTTCCACTATTTACTCGGATCCCTATACTCCCTTGACAGAGATGCAAAAATCTTCATGATTATAGATTTCTAATGGATGGTGCGGTCCTACCAACTAGCTCACCACCTCACCTAATAATTATTGATGATGGATCAACTGATGAGTGGACAACTATTGTCCAATGATTCTTTAATCATGATGCATCCAAACCTAATCTCTAATTCATGAAGTTCATCATCCTCGGAATATTGCTCCACTCCTTAGTTAAGTCAGACACATCATTTGCATGAATTGAATTTCTGATTGGGTCTCTCAATGTATCCAAAATATTGAGCCCAACCCATCCTCCAACCCGTAGTATCCAATGCCTAATAGACATGGTTGTGTTTTTTCGGTGCAACTGAACCACTATATCCAGTCGAGAATAATCAACCCCAGGAAGGGCCCGCACATCTACAATGGTGGAAGACCTTAGACTTAATATTTTCTTAGAAAAAATTAATTTAGATCTCTTTAAACTTGACTTGACTTAGTCATAACAATTATGACTAACCTAGTGGCATGGATTGGCTTGAATTGTTAGCCACCTCAAATTAGAACTGGGTCGACACAAATGGTCAGGTAAGTAAGACCAATAGAAGGGATATGTCATTAACTCGATAAGAATGCATTCAGGTCAAGTAGCTTTCAATTAAAAATCAATCGATCGTATCTGCCAGACTTATCTTCGACACCTAATTATCAAATCAGAATCAATTGGGTTAGCCTACAATCCAGAATTGAATCGCAGAGCCAAATTAGTTCTTGACTTGATCGAATCACATCTTAATGTGATTCAATCTTGACCCAGACTTAATCCTATTAGGCTGGTCAATTCTAAGCTTTCTTTGATCTCACCTAACTAACTCTTGATTTGGTTTTGTTGGGGATAAACCCCACTCCTGCCGAAGTCAAGTTCGGTGCCCAGCTTGATGCGGCCAGTAGCCATGAAAGAACTTCGGCAGATGGGTCTTGGTCGAACTATTACAGTCGATCGAACTGCTAAGCGGCCGAGCTCCTTCGAACTCCCAGCGGCCAAACTCTTCAAGTGGTCGACCCTTCAGTCGGCTGAATTCCACAGCAATAGTTCCTCGATCGAACTCCTCCAACAGTCGAGCTTCTACGGAAGCTGGACTCCCTGTGGACTTCTCCAACGATCGAACTTCTACAGAAGCCGGACTTTCTGCGGACTTCTCCAGCAGTCGGGCTTCTATAGAAGCCAGATTTTCTACGGACTTCTCCAGCAGCCGGGCTTCTACGGAAGCTGGACTTCTTGCAGACTTCTTCAACGGATGGGCTTCTCAATGGCCGAACTTCCATGAAAGCCAAACTTCTTATGATGGATTCTGGCAGACGATCCCGCTATGGTTACATGATAATAATGATCGACATTTATCGAATCAATAACGATCGACAATAACGATCGGCAATAATGATCGGTATTAATCAGGACAATTACGATAATTATTAATCAAGGCGGTTACAACAAGCTCCCTCTATAAAAAGGACCTTCTAGATACACCTAGGCCAGGTTCTGGAAACCCTTTTCTCTTCCTGAAAACTCTACCGAGCACTCCATTCCTGTTGACTGAAGCTGACTTGATCGTCGGAGGGACCTATCGGAGCCACCCCCCCACCAGCTCCGGACGGGACTTTGTTTTGCAGGTCCCCGATGGCGACCTCATCGACCTCCACTCCAGCAGATTTCGACGACGATCAGATTCTGCGTCAACAGATTGGCGCTAGAAGGAGGGGCTACCGGCAAAGATTTCTCTCTTAAAGGAAGCCGGAGTTCCTTTGTTCTTAAAGGAGTGCTCGAGAAATCTCTCTTCCTCCTTATTTGAATTCCTTTCCAAAAAGAAAAGATGCCCCCTAGGAGAGCCTCCACCCGGCGATCGACGGCCTCTGTAGCCCGATCCCGTTCGAGTCCGTCCGCTCCCGCTCCAGCCCCGACGACCCAGGCTCACTCTGTAGCCCGACGATCGGCAACCTCCACAGCTCGATCCCGTTCAGGTCCATCCGCTACCGCTCTAGCCCCGGCGGCCCAGGCTCAGTCTGTAGCTGTGGTAGACGCTGAGCAGTTCAACCTGCTCATCCAGCAGGTTCGTGGCCTCACTGAGGTAGTTCAGGCGGTGCAGGCTATGCACCAGCAGGCCACCATACCAGTTCATCCATTGTAGGATTCTTCAGAGCCGTGTGGTCCAGTCCAGAGGCAATCGACATGGGCTACCCAACCTCCAATCCCCGGAAGAGGAAGGCAACGGAAGGAGAGCCCTTGTTCGGACCGCAGCTCATCCCAGGATGAAGCTTTGCACCAATTCAGCAAGAAGACCTTGGAGATCAGAGATTGCGAGGATCTCCTGGATCGAAGGCTCTTGGAAATGAGCCGACAAATCGAAGAACTCCGTCACACTCCCTCTTCATGCGGTAATGACATCTGCACTGACCCTCCTTTTTCGCAGAAAATCATGCAAGAACCTATCCCGCCGAACTTCAAGCTCCCATAGTTCGAGAGCTATGATGGGATCACCGATCCGATCGACCATCTGAAAGTCTTTCAGACAACGATGTTGCTCCATGGTGCGCTAGATGCTATCTTGTGCCAGGCTTTCCCCTCTACCCTTAAAGGGGCCGCTAGGAATTGGTACTCGGCACTCAAGCCAAACACCATCTTATCGTTTGACCAGATGAGTCAACAGTTTGCGACCCACTTTGTTAGTAGTTGGGGTCTGCACCAAGGTTCGGAGTCCTTATTGGCCATCAGGCAGAAGGAGGGAGAATCCATCCGGGCTTACATTACCCAATTTAATACTGCTGCACTAGAGGTCCAGGATCTGGACCAGTTAGTCGCCATGGCCGCTCTCAAAGGCGGCCTTCAGAAGAATGACCTATTATTCTCCCTGAAAAAGAAGTATCCCAGGGACTTTGCCGACATGCTGGCTCGGGCCGAAAATTATGCCCGGGCAGAGGAGGCCTTCAAGGCTAAGGACGATGAAGTCGGCGGCAAGCGGCGAATCGGTGGGCTTGGCAGATCCATCGAAGAAAGAAAATGGATTGAAGCTCGACCGCATTCTCGGACTCCCCTTGGTCGCGGGCGAGCCCGGACTCCTCCTCAAGCTCGGAAGTGGGGAAGCCCTGACGGAAGGACACGCTGAGGTTCTCCTCAGTGCCGAAGTTCTCCTCGATGACGACGATTTCACAACTACGCCCCCCTTAACACCCCGAAGACTCAAGTTCTGATGGAGATTCGAAAACGACTTCCAAGATCAGAGATAATGCGTTCCCATCCTAGCAAGCGCAATCCCAACAAGTTCTGCCTTTACCATCGCGACCACGGTCATGACACTAAGGAGTGCATTCAACTTCAGGATGAGATCGAAGAGCTCGTCAGGCGAGGCAGACTAAGTCGATTTCTTTGAAGATGGCCTGAGGAGAGGAAAGATCGGTCGAGAGCACTACCGCCAAGTGGGGAAAACCAGCAAGAAGATCAGCCACCCCTTGGCGTCATCAATACTATCTTAGGGGGACCTCAGTAAGGGGAGACCAGCAGATCCAAAGGATCGGTGAAGAGGCAGAGGATCATGGAGCCTGTAGCCTTCACGGAGGAAGATGGTCAGGGAATCCAATTTCCACATAATGATGCAATTATAGTTTTCTTAAATATTGCTGACTACGATGTACGCCGCATTTGGTAGATAATGGAAACTCAGCTGATGTGTTGTTTTATGATGTCTTCTCAAAAATGTCCCTACCCGACGATCGATTGGGGTCGATGAATTTCCCACTGGTAGGATTTGCTGGCAACACCGTACCAGTCGAAGGTCTAATAACATTGACCATAGCAGCAGGGCAGCACCCGAAGCTGGCCAAAGCTCGGGTCGACTTCCTAGTCGTAAGGACCCCGTCTGCATATAACGCGATTCTTGGCCGACCTGGTCTAAATGCACTCCAGGCGGTAGTGTCAACCTATTATTTGAAGATGAAGTTCCCGACGAGTCACGGGGTCAGAGAAGTCAGAGGAGACCAGGCTCTAGCAAGGTATTGCTATTCGATCGCCCTACATAAGGGAGACCAGCCCGATCCTTATCTTGTTGATGGATTAAACGTCCGTGATGACCTCACTGAGGAGCGGGGCGAGACTGTGGAAGACCTCGTTTCTGTGCCCTTGAATGATGGAAACTTGGAGCATGTGGTGCAGATCAGTTCCTACTTGGCAGTCGAGGTTCGGGAGCAGCTCATCGCTTTTCTCAAAAGAAATGCGGACGTCTTCGCCTGGACCCCAGTGGATATGCCGGGGATTGACACCAAGGTCATGGAACATCGGCTGGCCGTCGATCCAAAATATCGGCCGATAAGAGAAAAGTTGCGCCAACATGCCCCGGAGAGGCAGAAAGCGATCGTCGAAGAAGTAGATAAACTCCTCAAAGCCGGACTCATCCGAGAGGTTAACTATCCGACCTGGATTTCAAACGTGGTTCTTGTCAAGAAAGCAAATAACAAGTGGAGGATGTGCGTCGACTTCAAAAAGCTGAACAAGACTTGCCTGAAGGACAGCTACCCCCTGCTCCGGATCGACCAGCTGATGGACGCAACCTCGGGCCATGAGCTCCTCACCTTTATGGATGTCTTTTCTGGTTACAACCAGATACGCATGGCGCCTGAAGATGAAGAAAAGACCGCCTTCATTACTAACCAAGGTATTTATTGCTACAAGGTCATGCCTTTTGGACTCAAGAATGCAGGGGCAACATACCAGTGTTTGGTCAATAAAATCTTCAAGGAGCAGATAGGTTGCAACATGGAGGTGTACGTAGATGACATGCTCGTCAAAAGTCGAGCTTCAGCAGACCACTTGGCCGACCTTGAAGAGACCTTCGGTGCACTCAGAAAGCACAAGATGAAGCTAAACTCAACCAAATGCGCCTTTGGCGTAACCTCCGAAAAATTTCTTGGGTTCATGGTGTCGAGACGTGGAATCGAGGCAAACCCTCAGAAAATTCGAGCCATTCGGAAAATGACCACTCCAAAGACGATCAAGAAAGTTCAATGCCTGGCCGGGATGGTGGCGTCTCTAAATTGCTTCATCTCAAGGTCGGCTGAATGATGCATGCCCTTCTTCGAGGTTCTCAGGCGACCGAAGAACTTCTGCTGGACGGCAGAGTATCAACAAGCATTCGAGGAGCTTAAAAACTACCTCGGCACGCCCCCGCTACTAGCAAAATCTGAACCTAGGGAAGAATTATTCCTGTATCTAGCTGTCTCCTCGGTGGCCCTGGCGGCAGTCCTCGTCAGGGAAGAAGCAAAGACGCAACGACCGATCTACTACGTGAGCCGAGTCCTAAGGGACGCGGAGACCAGATACTCTAGGTTAGAAAAACTGGCTTACTATCTCATAATTGCTACCAGGAGGCTCCGACCTTACTTTCAGGAGCACACCATAATGGTCCTCACAGACCAACCGATAAAAGCAGTTCTCCACCGAGCAGACGCTTCCGAAAGAATCGCAAAATGGGCAATCAAGCTCAAAGAGTTTGACATCAACTACCGACCCAAGCCATCGATCAAAGCCTAGATACTGGCGAATTTTGTGCTAGAATGCACCATTCCGATTGAAGCCGAGCTTGAATCAAGCGGTACCAACATCAGAGTGAGGCCGAACTTCGACGAAGCCAAGCTATCGTGGTCGATCCTCCCCGAAGAGAGCGTTGACCTCCCTGAAGATTCCTGGGTTCTGCACATGGATGGTTCGTCCAACTCTACCGGAGCTGGTGTGGGGCTGGTCTTGGTTAGCCCCGAAGGAGTTGTAGCAGAGTATGCGCTGCATCTCGAGTTCCCCATGACCAACAATGGGGCCGAGTATGAAGCACTGATCGTCGGATTAAAGATAGCAAGGAAATTTAAAATAGATCGGCTTCAAGTCTATAGCGATTCTCAGCTGGTGGTTGGTCAAGTCAGCGGTGGCTACGAGGCACGGGCGGAAAGCATGGTGAGGTACCTTGGGAAAGTGAAGAATTTGATCCTGACCTTCAACAGTTTTGGCATTCAGTACATTCCGAGGGTGGAAAATGCAAGAGCCGATCTTCTTTCCAAGTTGGCCGCTTCAACACCTGCCGAACTGCCCAAAGAAGTGTTTTTGGAAATTTTGAAGTACCCGACCACGGAGGAATCTCAGGCCATCCTGCAGACAGAATTTGAGCCCAGCTGGATCGACCCATTGATCGCCTACCTTCAAGAAGGGGTCCTTCCACGCGACCAAAAAGAAGCTCGGAAGCTCAGGAATCAGGCCTCCAGCTATGTCTTATACGAAGGCAGGTTGTATAAGAGGTCGTACTCCCTCCCGTTGCTGAGATGTCTCCGACCTTCAGAAGCTGACCTCGCTCTATGGGATGTGCATGAAGGACTCTGCAGAAGTCACGTAGGAGCCAGGTGCCTATCGCAAAAACTACTCCAACAGGGGTACTACTGGTCGACTTTATTTTGCGATTCTATGGAATATGTAAAGAGGTGCGATCGCTGTCAGAAGAATGCCAATGTGCAGAGGCAACTGGCATCCGAACTCACTCCGCTCAGTTCACCCTGGCCGTTTGCGCAGTGGGGAATGGAAATACTTGGCCCCTTCCTAACGACGTCTGGGCAGCGGAAGTTCCTCTTGATCGCGATCGACTACTTCACCAAGTGGGTCGAAGCCGAACCACTCACGAAAATTATCGAGGCCAAGGTGCATGACTTTGTCTGGAAGTCACTAGTCTGCCGATTCAGCCTGCCCCAAACCCTCATAATCGACAATGGGCGACAGTTCGTCGAGGCGAGGTTCGTCGAGTTCTGCGAAGGACTAAACATCTCCCACCGCTTCACCTCGGTGGCTCACCCGCAGGCCAATGGGAAAGCTGAGATAACCAACTGGACCTTGCTGCAAGGAATCAAAACGAGACGCGATAGGGCAAAAGGGGCCTGGGTGGACAAACTCTACCATATCCTCTAGGCATACCGAACTACTTAGAGGGTGCCAACTGGAGAAACACCCTTCGCTTTGGCTTTCGGTACTGAGGCAGTTATCCCAGTCGAGCTTAAGCTCCCTTCTGCACGAGTCGTGGGCTTCAATGAGCAACACAACCCTCAGGACCTCAGAATCAACCTCGATCTTCTGAAAGAAAAGAGGGAGGAAGCCCGCATCCGGATGGCAGCCTATAAACAGAAGGTGGCTTGGTACTACAACTCCAGGGTTAAAAGTAAGATGTTCAGAGTGGGGGACTTAGTGCTCCGATGAGCCACTGTCGCTTAGCCTCAGAGTCAAGGGACGATCGCCCCAAATTGGGAAGGTCCGTATGAGGTGATGGAAGTTATCCAACCCAGAACTTATCGCCTGAAGGAACTCGGAGGGATAGTACTTCCCCGACCGTGGAACTCAGAAAATCTGAGGATGTAATATCAGTAAACTTCCTTTAAAAATTCCTTTGCTCTGCATTTTTGATTTTTGGTACAAGGATTACGGGATGACAAGAAAAAAATGAGTAAAAGTAGCCCATTAGGAATAGGAGGAGAACCTCGTCCTAATGCGAGCAGGTCAAAGACCTCTAAACCTCGGCTGTAGGAGACGAGGTCTCCCTCGGGTCAACATCGGCCATGGAAAATAAGGCCTTACCAAAATCGAAGGCCTCATTTGCAAAGGACGAGATGGGGGGAGAGGCACGGATGATGGTTCGCATGTGCCCCCACAGCCCGTTAGGAACAGGAGGAGGACCTCATCCTAACGCGAGCAAAGTCGAAGGCCTCGTTCACAAAGGATGAGACGGGGGGAGAGGCTCGGACGATGGTTCGTATGTGCCCCCACAGCCTGTTAGGAACAGGAGGAGGACCTCATCCTAATGCGAGCAAAGTCGAAGGCCTCATTCACAAAGGACGAGATGGGGGGAGAGGCTCGGACGACGGTTCGCATGTGCCCCCACAGCCCGTTAGGAACAGGAGGAGAACCTCGTCCTAATGCGAGCAAAGTCGAAAGGCCTCATTCACAAAGGACGAGACGGGGGGAGTGGCCGGATGACGGTTCGCATGTTCCCCCATAGCCCGTTAGGAATAGGAGGAGGACCTCATCCTAACGCGAGCAAAAGTCAAAGGCCTCGTTCACAAAGGACGAGATGGGGGGAGATGGACGACAGTTCAAATGTGCCCCCACAGGCCATTAGGAATAGAAGGAGGACCTCATCCTAACGTGAGCATCCGCATCAACCTCAGCCAAAGGAGATAAGATCTCCCCCGAGCAACCCTATCAACCTCGGTCAAATAAGGTCTCCCCCGAGCGACTGGGCCGACCTCGACTGAAGAGCATCGACTTCGACCTCAGTGAGAGATAGGATCTCTCCCAAGTGACCATATCAACCTCAGCTAGAGAGCTTCAACTTCAGCATCAACTTTAGTCGGAGATGAAATCTCCCTCGAGCTTCGACATGGAGCAGCACGAGGCCCGGAAGAAGACTTCGGCAGTCACCTTGTCTGCACTCCCTTCCTTCGAGTTTCGAACTCGAGAGTGGGGGGGCTAGTGTTGGGGATAAATTCTACTCCTGCCGAAGTTAAGTTCGGTGCCCAGCTTGATGCGGCCAGTAGCCACGAAAGAACTTCGACGGATGGGTCTTGGCCGAACTATTACAGCCGATCGAACTGCTAAGCGGTCGAGCTCCTTTGAACTCCCAACGGTCGAACTCTTCAAGTGGTCGACCCTTCAGCCGGCTGAATTCCACAGCAATAGTCCCTCGATCGAACTCCTCCAGTAGCCGAGCTTCTACGGAAGTCGGACTCCCTGCGGACTTCTCCAGCGGCCGAGCTTCTACAGAAGCCGGACTTCCTACGGAATTCTCTAGCAGTCGGACTTCTACAGAAGCCGCATTTCCTACGGACTTCTCCAGCAGTCGGGCTTCTACGGAAGCCGGACTCCTTGCGGACTTCTTCAGCGGATGGGCTTCTACGGAAGCCGGACTCCTTGCGGACTTCTTCAGCAGACGGGCTTCTCAATGGCTGAACTTCCATGAAAGCCGAACTTCTTATGATGGATTCCGACAGGCGATCCCGCTACGGTTACACGATAATAACGATCGGTATTTATCAAGTCAATAACGATCAATAATAATGATCGACAATAACGATCGATATTGATCAGGACAGTTACAACAATCATTAATCAAGACGGTTACAACAAGCTCCCTCTATAAAAAGGACCTTCTGGATACACTTAGGCCAGGTTCTGAAAACCCTTTTCTCTTTCTAAAAACTCTACCGAGCACTCTATTCCTATTGACTGAAGCTGACTTGATCATCGGAGGGTCCTACCGGAGCCACCCCCTATCGGCTCTGGATGGAACTTTGTTTTGCAGGTCCCCGGTGGCGACCTCATTGGCCTCCACTCCAGCGGATTCCGACGACGATCAGATTCTGCATCAACAGGTTTGATCAACCACTAGACCTAATTGAGATACCTAAGCCCGAATCCAATTTTATGAAGATGTCTTAGATCTAAAAAATTCATAGTTTTTAGATCTAATTAATTTCATAATTTTAATTCTTAATTAAGTTTTGGATTCATGAACAAAATATGTAATAAATCCTAGGATTTCAGGATCAAGGGTTTTGCAGAAAATAAATTCTAATTTTTAATTAAGGACGAATGTGCAGCACCCCTACACATTATAAGAACATCTCATCGAATGGAAAGAGATGATCTTTAAACCCTACTTTATTCTTATGACCAGACAGCCAAGGAAAACATCTTAATCAAAAATATATTTTCTAAAATAAAACTAGTTAGATCTTAGATCATATATCACATATACAAAAGATCTAAGCTATACATGTCTTGCATACATCCTATGTATCATAACTCAATAAACTATGCATGCTTTCAGATCTAAAATATCATATATTAAATCTAAAAAATAAAATTTTAAATTTGATCACATCAAAAATAAAACTATTCTAGATATTTTATAGAACTATTCTATAACTAGTCTAAGCATGCATCTTTCATATCTCATATGAATAAATTAAAAATTAAAAACTATATTTTCTATTTTTTAGTTCTAGTTACAATAAGTATAACATAAAAAAATAAAAATAAAATAAATATAAAATTATATTTAATCAAATTAACAATATGATTATACTAGACTATACATAGAACTATTCTCTTCCTAGTCTAGTCATGCATCTTATACATTTAGATCTAAATTATATAATTTTTAATTTTTTAATTTTAGATCTAATCACATATGATGTGACATTTAAAATTATTTAATATCAAATTATAAATAAAAATTAAATTAGATTTAAAAAAGATCTAAAGAACTACTAACCTGGCTCTGATACTAGTTGAAGGAAAAATCTGATTTTTCATCGCAGGATCGTCCATATCTGATCAGATCTAAGATGGATTTTTTTATAAAAATTTTTATGATCTAATTAGATCTAAGATTTTTTATATTTGATTATGGTAATCTGATATTAAAAATTACAAATAAAATTAAATTAGATTTAATTTTAAGTATCTTGTTGGGTAATCTAATTATCATGTGATGATTCTGTTGGTTCCTGAGGTTCTGGAAGGAGCCATGCATGCACCTGGCCTCTACTAGTATCCACTTGGGCAGAATCTGAACATCTTCTTCTCATGAATCTTTTCTCCAAAGATTAAATCTAAATTTGATCTATAGATCCTTTAAAACTATTTTTGAAGGCAGCCCATCCATCACACGAATACCATCGCGTAGATCCTGAATCTTATGCCAAAAATCTTGGACCTTCAACTTAGATTTGTGCCTAACTTTTTAGGTATGTAGAAGAGAGGGAGAGAGAGGATAGAGGGGGTGTGGGATATGATATGGATGACAGCACCTCTACATCAAAAATAAAATCATGCGATGCCTCTCTTTGGCATGAGAAAGGTTTAAAAACCAATGCCATATAGAGTCTCACTTTGACCAAATAACATACTTATTTGATCATTGGGACTCTAGGACTTATTCTCCACATGAAACTCTAGATCCCATCTAGTTTTGTCACCAAAAATGATTCAAAAAGTGGGCGACATGAGTAGATAAGGAAGAGTCCATTACGCCTAGGACTCTTCCCTCAAGAGTTTGATCCAAATCAAACTCTATCAAAAACCTAGTCAAACTATGACCATAAATCATAAAATTTGGCACACCCATAGCATGACTTGAGCCCTATCACATATCCAAAAATTAGATCAAAAAATTTCTAGAGAATTTTTTAAAAGCATCTAATCAGGTGACTCTCAATTGCACTAGGAATGGATTTAATTTCTATAATTAATCTAACCTGGACTTATTCTAGTTAGATGAAAATAAACCCATTCAAGATATAAAAATGGGTTAAATCAAATTTGACTTGATTGCGATAAATCAGAAAAATTATAGAAGGAGAAAGCTAGGCTCAATCCTGTGCTAGCATGATTACCTTGAACCTGATTGGATCTAATCCAAATCAATCAAACTGGATTAGCTCAATGGATGATATTTAGATCTAAATCCTTATTTGTGTGATCTAATTAGATTCAATTTTATATGATAATGAGATATGTTATGATCTCTATCATCGATATCATCGAAATACCTTTCGATGGACCAGAACTCTTCTGATTCATATAATTAGAATGATCGATCATCAAAATCATTCTAATAACTCCCAAAATCCACCAATGGTACCTAGCAGTATATGGTGGCAATCCATCAAAACTAAAAGTAAACCTCTCGGTGCAGCTACCTGTGTGATTGGATTTTTCTATCTTGAGTCCCAACAGGACTAGGGTTAAGGTGAACTCGTAAAAACCCAACATCCATCATATGAATTACTCATTTAATTCGAGTTCAATGTAAAATCTTAATAGAAACTCTTTCTATTATCTTTACTTTGCCATGGCCATGGGCTTAAGGACTCAATCTCATGATTATCATAGGGCTACTCCTCATCTATCGAGGTAGATAGATCTCCTATTGGTGCAATCCAATTCCTATAATGAACATGCTATAGCCAATGTACACCTTAGGATTCTGAATGATTATGGTGTAGTCAAACTATAACATCCTCAAGATGAATTATCGATGCATCTCATGTTAAAGAATCGACACATCACTACAGCATTGAGTCAGTTATTGATGAGAAGGTAGACTTTTTTATGACTACTCGAGGTGGTCACGCTCAGTATCCTTATTTTCTAATGAGTACCTGTACTCTCGCTCGGATGTCTCCACATCATAGACTCAAGATACATCTATCCTAGAAAAGTGATCGTATACCAATCTTCCAGATCGATCACCATCATCATGATAATCCTATGGTCGAGAGTAGTTTATGAGTTAATTATGATAATTCATGTCTTAAATTTTTAACTCTTAAAAATATGAATTATAATTACCATTAACTCAAAGAATGTATCATAGATACTTTAAATACACACTATGATAGAAAATAATCTTTTTACTAATTTATAGTCAAAATTATAAAATTATCCTTAGAAGAGTATTACAAGTGTTTAGCCAATCCGACTTATAGGACACACATCTAACAAGTTATATTTTTTAAATTCATTACTTTGAGTAAAATTACTTCAATACAAATAGTTCATAAGGATTGTGTGATGTACATAAAAAATTGAGTATCAAATTCAAATTTTTAAATAAATTTTAAAATTAAGTTTAAAAATTTATTTATTAGAATAAGAATATATTTTTAATTTAATTTAACTTTAATTAGTTATCAAAAATAATTTGGCAATCAAATCAATCGAATTAAACTAAATAATCACATGAAGGCTTAAGTTAAGAAGATCATAAAATAATCAAAGTTTATTTTTCTTAACTCAAATTAATTAAAATTTTCAATCAAGACTAATTAGATAATATTTATTTAATAAATATCTCTCTCCTTATTTTTAAGAGTAAATATCAAAAAAATTATCATATAATATTTTCTCTCCCTCATTTTCATAATTCTTGCAAAATAGATATTAACTTTTTAAATTTATTTTCCTCCTTTTTCTTTTAAGTTAAGCACTTTTAATTGGGTGTATATTAAATTTTAATTGATATAAATAATTTAGTAATTAATTCATCTTGAATGAATTCTCCTTCTTATATCAAAATATTTTCAATCAAATACAACATTCACTCAAGTAGACACAAATTGACCAAAATATTGCTTTTCATTAATTTCAAAAAGAAATTTACATAAGTTGTTTACAATGATAACATCTAAAAGTCCAAACAAAATATATCATAAATTATTTTTCAAATTTTTTTCTTAATTTTTAATAATATATATTCAAAAATACTTTTTCTTTCTTGAATAGTGTAGATTTAAAATGCATCAAATAAATTCTTAAATTTAATTACAAAATCATCTTCAGCTTCAAAGAACCAATAATGATCAAGATTTTAGAACTATGGATTTGAATAGATGATTTATAGCAAAGTATAAAACATGTTTAAATTTATAAAAATTATTTTTTTTGTCAAAAATAATATTATAAAGTTCAAGACAAGAATGATACCATTGATTTTAAGTCTGCGAATTTTCTTAAGAAGAATTTTCTTGATACTAGAAAAATCTTCTTTATTTTAAAAGCTTGGAAAATAAAATCAAATATCAACTTACCCAAAGATTTTTCTTAATACTACTTGATTTGAAATTCAAACCATTTTGAAAATTTTAAACTATGATAAATCATTTTGAATTGATATCGATAAATCATCTAAGATAAATTATGAACAAATTTTTTGTTATTCTTTAAAAGATCATTTCATCTCTTTTCTTATGAAATACCAAGCAATTAAGTTTAAAAAAGATATGAACTTTTTGAATTTATCTCAAATGATGTAGCATCAAGAATATAGCTTTGCAAAATTAGATTTGAGATAAAGATATTTTTTATTTTTATCAATAGATAAATCAATAAAATATAAGATATATTATAGGTTGTTGATCCCATGATTGATTTTGATAATTATCAAACTTTGAGAGTTTGAGTATTTAACCATGTATTTTATGAGTGGATGTAGATCTTTTCAGATATTTAAATTAAAGAATCATTTCAAAAAAAGATCTACAAAAATTTTTCAAGTCAAGATTCTTAAAGAAAAAATTTTTCTTAAGCTTTCAAAGATCAGAAGAAAGAGAGCTCTTTGATCAAAATAAGAAAGATATAAACTAAAAATTAAATAAAAATCAAATTTTCTTGATTGGTGCAAAAAATTCCTTAAAATAGTCTTGGAGCAATTTTTGAGATGTCTCAAAATTTTTTTGAGAGCTCTCGAGTGGACTGGCATGTCCAAACGTAGTTCTAGCACGATTTCAAAAAGTCTCAAGTTGAACTCGAGACGTCTCAATCTCAAAAGATAGAAACTTAATTTTTATGCTCTGAGAGCGACAGATCTCACAGGATTCTTGAGAGATCTTATGATTTTGGTGAGATGTCTCGATTCAGAACTGAGAGATCTCAAAATACGGTGAGAGGTCTCATGAAAAATTGAGAGATCTCATTTTGTAGCCTTCAATGGATAGTTTTGCAATGACTATTTTTCGGCCTCAACGACTATTTCAAAGCTTCCAATAGCTAGAACTCTCCTCCAACCATCTCTAAAGATATTTAAAAGATAGAGAATTAATTAAAAAATATAAAAAAGAGATTTAAAGAGAGAATCTTTCAATTTTGGTGAGGAACATTGAATATCAAAGAAAAAGAAAAAGAGAGAAAAGTTATGCACAGATTTTAGCAAGCCTTCAAAACAATCTTCTCTAACATCTTCTTCATCCTCTCAAGTACAAATTGAAGAAAAGCCAAGCTTCGATCGAGCACATCATTAGTTTCTTCATTAGGATTAAAAGAGTTTCATTTCTGTGCTGAATTTCTGTACTTATATTTTTGATTTCTTTATAAGTTTCTTTGAAGGAAAAAAACTTAGAGATTAGGCTCATCCAAGTCTAGAATTAAATATTATATGTTTTGGTTAGTGAGCCCAAAAAATCAACTGGATTGTTAGTGAATCCAAAAAACTAACGATGTTAGATTTTGGTTGGTACTACTATGAAAATCAACTAAGTTTGTTTATGAGCCTGGAAAATAAAGACACTATAATCAAGGATAGATTCTAGTAAAAATTTCAAAGAAAGCTTGGAGAGTGGATGTAGGTGCGGGTTGCACTGAACCACTATAAATCTTTGTGTATTTGTGTTGTGCTCTTTTCTTCTTTTTCTTTGCATACTTTGCATGCTTATAATTCTTGCTTTACTTTCTGTTGACGCAAAATCTAGTCATCGCTGGATCCAACTGAAGTGGAGGTGGATGAGGTCGCCGTTGAGGACCTGCAAAATAAAGTTCTATACAAAGTCGGTCGGGGGTGGCTCCGACAGGACCCTCCGATGATCAAGTCAGCTCTGGCCAATAGGAATGGAGTGCTTGGAAATGAGTTCAACAGAGTTTAGAGGAGAAGAGGAGAGCTTAGAGCTTAGAGTTAGCGTATCTGAAGGATCCTTTTTATAGATGAAGCTTGATTGATGGTGACAGCCATATTATCCGACCGTGGGCCGCTCGAGGATGCACGAGGTTTGGTGCGGAGGGGATGGTATCGTCAGACCGATAGTGACAGCCATACCGTCCAATAGTGGTGGACTGCTCGAGGTCTGGTGGAGTCAGTCATGGAGGAGTGCGCCTATAGCATCGCCTGTGGTAGGTCGATGGTGATCGTTCATCCAGATTTAATAGCTGTGGCTCTGAGAAAGCAGGCATTGATTAGTGGACTTTGGTATGTATCAATTTCAAAGGAGTTCGAACTTCTAAAGGAGTTCAACCAAGGAGAAGCTTGAAAGAAGTTCGATCGGAGGAGTGCGGAGGGAGTTCGGGTCTCGTAGGTGTCTGGCTGGAGGAGTGCGGCTAAGGCTCGATCGCTGGGGAGTTCGAAAGGAGCTCGACCACTGAGGAGTCCGATCGATCGAAGGGGATGTCTGGAAGGAGCCCAGCTTCTGAAGAAGTCCGATCGAAGGAGAAGCATGGAGGGAGTTCGGCTCTCGCAGGCATCTGACTGAAAGAGCGCGGAAAGAGTTCGGCTCTCGCAGGAGTCTGACTGAAGCTCGACCGTTGAGAAGTTTGGTCGGATGAAGGAGTTCGGCTAAGATCCATCTGTTGAAGCTCTTCCGTGGCTATCAGTTGCGTTAGGCTAGACATCGAGCTAGATTTCGGTAGAAGCGGGGTTTATCCCCAACACTTTCATAGTTTGATTTTGTTATCTTAATTTTGTTGCTTATATTATTTATATTTCAACACACCACTTTGGTTAAAATCAAAGCACATACTTATTTAGAAAGTAAATTTGATTAAAATTTTATAAGAATCCAATTCACCCTCCCTCTTGGGTTGCCTCTAGGCAATAATTGGTATCAGTGTAGGTGCTCTGTTATTGATTATTAACCTAACCGTCTAGGGCAAAAGATTAATGGCAACCGAAATGGCATCTTTATTTAATGAAGGATATTCTATAGATAGACCTCTACTTTTTAATGGTTATAATTATATCTATTGGAAAGCTAGGATGAAAATCTTCATACAAGCACATGATTATAAATTATGAAAGATTATAATAGATGGCTCACACACGACCAATGCATTGAAAGAGCATGATAAAGAAATAGCCCAACTTAATGCTAAGGCCATGAATATACTTTATTTCTCCTTAGAGTTAAATGTCTTTAATGCAATTTCTTCATGTATTTCAGCAAAATATGTATGGGAGAAATTGGAAAGAACTTATGAGGGAGCAAATCAAAAAGAGGATTCAAGCTCCCAAGAAGAAAAGAAAGCTCATCCCAACATATACCTCATGGCCCATGAGGATGGAAAGAAAAATAAGAAGAAGAAACAAAAAAAGAAGAAAGCTTCAATTAAGGGAGAGCAAAGCAAAGAAAAGAAAGATGAAAGAAAAGAGCAAAACGTAGACTAATTATGCTTGAAGGATAAAGAAGAAGAATGTATTGCAAATTCTTACCTCATGTCTAATGATGATGAGGTAAACATTAATAACTCTTCCTATTTTACTTTAGATGAGTTATTTGAAGCATTTAACAATTTAATGGATGAATATAAAAAATTAAGATTGAAAAATAAAGAGCTTAAAAAATCCAATCTTACTTTGGCTGAAGAGAAAAATAAAGTCTTATGTGAAAAAGAAGATATTATGAAAGACATAAAAAATATGGCCAAAGAAAAAGAAGAATTCTTGAAATAAATTGAAACTTTAACTAAAGAAAAGAAAAATCTTGCAAAATCTAAAAAAAAATTTATTGAAGAAAAAAAAAGCTCTTAAAATCTGAAAGATCTCTTTTGGAAGAAAATGCAAAACTAAGAAAAGAGATTGAAAATTTAAAATCCATGCTCGAAAAATTTACTATTGGATCTCAAAAGCTTCAAGCAATTTTGAATAATCAAATGGTTGTTTTCAATAAAGCTAAAATTGGGTATAATCCTTTAAGAAAATAAAAATTTATCAAAAATATGTTTACGAAAGGTTCATTTGAAAATAATTTATTTATATATCTTAAATATAACAAAGTTGGCCATAAAATTTTAGAATGTAACATTAAAAAAATTGGCCATACTTTAATCAAACAAGTATGGGCTCCAAAAGGAACCATAAGCTTTAACATCTATGGACCCAAGATGACTTGGGTATCAAAATCTAGTAAATGATTTTGCAGGTACACCAAGGATCCAATGGAATGAAAAGAAAATTTTTTTTGATGGATGCGTTAAAAATGAAAATGGATGGATGATGCTTTTGGGTAAAATCTAAACTCTTCTCACATCATACCATCAATATTTGTTTGATTAATTCTATTGATTCTAATAATCTATTTATGTAGTTTCATATCATATTTACTTGCTTGAAATACTCCCTATGTTTCAATGGGATTAGAATGATTGGTTGATTTTGATGCTTGAAATGATTTGAATACTTTGATTTTTAAATCAACATGCTCTCTTTTATATATCATTCTATGGATGAAATAGTTTTATCATAAAATTTAGCATAATATCTTAAGCCTCTCCATATTAATTTTATAATTGATGAATTTAATTTAAAAAATACTTAATTGGGTGTAAATATTTTAATTGCTAAACCTACAAGAAAAATTAATTTTTTTTGCATTCCCTATAAAAAGCTAAATTATCAAAATTCTTCTAAAAATTTGAGACTTTCTAGTTGAACTGAATACATAAAGCCTTCATCTAATTTTCTCTTGATTTGATCTTATTTAAATTGATTATTGCAACCCCCCAATTGATTATTTTTTATGATCCTCTAAATTTTCTTGAATATCTTTCTTGATCATCGATTTGATTGACTCTTTGATCTTAAAAGAAAATTTATTGATGAACATTCTTATTTTATTTTAATTGATTGATTTTGAAAATTAAATTTGAAAAATGATCTTTTTGAATCTTTGAAGTTGATATCTAACAAGATATTTTAAGAAAGTTATCATTTATGCTTAAAGCTAAACTTTTAAAGAGGACTTCAATTTTAAGTGATTGGTATCAAATATTTTACTATTTATCATATATTTGATTGATCTATCTTTAGGCAAAAAGAGAAGAACATCTTTATTTTAAATCTAGTTTTGCACTGCTATATCATTTGACATAATATCATTTGAGACAAATTCAAAAATTCATACCTTTTTTGAAACTATAGTTGCTTGTTTTTTCTTAAGAAAAGAAAGAGATGATATTTTGAAGAATAACTTAAAATCTCTTTATGGTGTATCTTGACTGTGCTAATATCAACTCAAATTGATTTATTTAAATTAATTTATCTTTATCAATTCAAAACTAAATTCATTGATATCAAGCTGAATTTATAAATTAATCTTTAAATGATATTGAACTATTAAGAAAATCATGATTTGGTTTAAATTTTAGTTTAATTGGTATCAAGAAGTTTCTTCCTAAGAAAATTTTCACTCTTGATATCATTGGTATCATTCTTGGCTTGTATTTTATTGTATTATTTTTTGGCAAAAGAATTGGATATAATATCTCAAATCTATTTTACATTGATATACTCTTGATATGATATCTCTTGAGATAAATTCAAAGAATCTCATACATTTTTTTAAACTTAATTGAGTGAATATTTTGTTTGATTAATGCTTATTTCACTCAATTGATACTTATAATTTTAAATTATATTTAATTTTAAAATGGCATTATTTGCTAAAGTAAAAAAAATATTAAAGAAGAAATGACCAATTATTTGGAAAGGGCTTTGAAATTGAAAATATCTTTCAAATTTAGAAAATCTAAATTTAGTAGTTAAATTCATATTTAATCTATTTGATTTGAAAGAAAAAGAGAAAAAAAATTACAAAATAAATTTATCCAACATTAATTATGAAAAATAAGTGGAGTGATATTATTTAGCTTTGATTAAAAATTTTAATTAGCTTATATTAAGGTAAATGAATATTGATTTTATTATACTTTTGAGCCTTAATATGATGATTGCATTTGATCTATATACTTTTGATTTGATTGTCAAATCATTTTTAAAAATTATTTGGATTTAAAAGAAGTTTGAGATATATTCTTACTCCAAATAAATTAATTTTGATACATTCTTATAATTTTGAAGCTCATTGATAAATATAATACTGAACTTTTCATATGCCAAACTTTAAACTTGATTTGCATGATCATTTTTGGCAAATGATTAGAGTTAAATTAAATTTAAAAGTATTTTCTTACTCTAAGGAATAAATTTTTAAACATAATTTCGAAACTCATTTGAGAATTTAAATTTAATCCTAAATTTTTGATGTGCAGTGCAAAATTCATATGAATAATTGATATTGAAGTAATCTTTACTCAAAGCAATGAATTTGAAAGTGTGATTATCTTTTACTTTGATTCTATTTATTTTACTTTGCTCGATACATATCTTTTTTGAACTTAATTAACTAAAATTTTTTAAGAAAAAAAAAGATTGAATATTAAAGTATATACTATGCTTGATTTCATGATTAAATCCTTTGAAAAGCTCTATTCTCCTTAAAGCTTAAAAGTGCATATCTAAAAATTTGATTAAAGATTATATTAATTTACAAAGGAGGAGAGCTTTCATTATTTGAACTCAAACTATGTTTTTGAAGAAAAAATTATTTTATTTTAAAAGGAGAGATGATTTCTTTGATTTGACTTTATAAATTTGATATTCTCTCAATTTAAAGCTTTGATGATGATTTTGATGATTTTGCTTGTGTTTTCCCATGAGCTTTTTTGATGTTGTCAAAAAGAGGAAGAAGATTTGTTAAGTATATGCTATGTAAGCATATGCTATTTAAATATGCTTAAGCCTATACATTTCATGATATTGTTTGAAATATTTAAATTTAAGTTAAAAGAGTTTTGGTATTAGCTTTCATGAAGAGTGTATTTATAATTATGTATATCATTACTTCATGATTTATACTAGTCAATTTATTGAAATACATTAAATTTTATTTTTATGCATATACTTAAAGTTTTTATCATCATCAAAAAGGGGGAGATTGTTGATCCCATGATTGATTTTGATGATTGCCAAACTTTGAGTGCTTGAGTATTTAACCATGTATTTCATGAGTGGATGTAGGTCCTTTCAGGTATTTAAATTGAAGAATCATTTCAAGAAAAGATCTACAAAAATTTATCAAGTCAAGATTCTTAAAGAAAAGATTTTTTCTTAAGACTTTCAAAGATTAGAAGAAAGAGAGCTCTTTGACCAAAATAAGAAAGACATAAAGTAAAATTTCAAATAAAAATTAAATTCTCTTGATTGAAAGTACAAAAAATCCTTCAAAATAGCCTTGGAGTAATTTTCGAGATGTTTCAAAATTTTTTTAAGAACTCTCGAGTGGACTGGCACATCCAAACGTAGTTCTGGCATGATTTCGAAGAGGCTTCTCGAGTTGAACTCGAGACGTCTCGATCTCAAGGAGATAGAAACTTAGTTTCTGTGCTCTTAGAGCAAAAGGATCTCGTAGGATTCTCGAGAGATCTCGTAGTTCCTAGACGAGACATCTCGATTCAGAATCGAGAGGTCTTGAAATCTAGCAAGAGGATCTTCGTAAAAAATCGAGAGGTCATCTCGTTTGTGCATAGATAGCCTTCAATGGATTATTTTGCAATAGATATTTTTTGATTCCCAATGGACTATTTTAGAGCTTCCCAACAGCTAGAACTCTCCTCCAACCTATCTCCTTAAGGTATTTAAAAGATGAAAGAATTCAATTGAAAAAATAAGAAAAAAGAAGATTTAAAGAGAGATTCTTTTCATTTTTCGATGAGAAACATTGAATATCCAAAGAAAAAAAAAAGAAAGAAAAGTTATGCATAGATTTTCAGCGAGCCTTCAAAGCAATCTTCTCCAATATCTTCTATCATCCTCTCAAGCACAATTTGAAGAAAAGCCAAGTTTCAATCGAGTACATCATCGGCTTTCTCTTTAGAATTTAAAAGAGCTTAAATTTTTATTTTATTATATTATGCTGAAATTTTTTACTTGTATTTTTTATTTCTTTTACAAGTTTCTTTGAGAAAGAAAGAAACTTAGAGGATTAGACCCATCCAAGTCCAAAATTGGATATTGTAGATTTTGATTAGATAAGCCCAAAAAATCTAACTAGGATTGTAATAGTGAATCCTAAAAAGCTATTAGTGTACTAGATTTTGGTTGGTGCTCCTATGAAAATCAACTAGATTTGTTTGTGAGTCTGAAAAAATAAATACACTATAATCAAGGATGGATTATAATGAAAATCTCAAGAAAAGCTTAAAGATTGGACATAGGTGTGGATTGCACCGAACCACTATAAATCTTTGTGTGTTTGTGTTGTGCTCTTTTCTTTTTTTTCTTTGCATACTTTGCATGCTTATAATTCTTGCTTTACTTTCATAGTTTGATTTTGTTATCTTAATTCCACTACTTATATTATTTCTATTTCAACATACCACTTTGGTTAAAATCAAAGCACATACTTGTTTAGAAAGTAAATTTGATTAAAATTTTATAAGAACCCAATTCACCCCTCCTATTGGGTTGCTATCTCTGGGCAACATAAGTTGTCTAATCCCAAATGAACAAAACTAAAGTTCTCTTTAAATATTTGGCTTTAAAAGCAAATGACAACTTTTTAAAAATATTTTACATGATATCAACTTCAAAAGATTTAAGAAGAGTATTTTTTAAATTTATTTTTGAATATATTATTCAAAGTAAATTATAAAGAGATTTGTTTAATTTTTTAGAAAATATTTCTTTCTTTTCTCAAGAAATATTATACATTAAGTTTAGAAAAGGTATCAAATATTTATAATTTATCTCAAACAAAATTATATTAAGAATATAGCTAAGCAAACTTAGATTTGAGATAAAGATATTCTTCTCTTTTTGCTGAAAGATAAAGTATTGAAGTGCAAGACAATGATGTGCTGTTTGATAGCAATTATAAAAATTTTGATATCAAAAGTTTTAAAATTTAAACTATATAATAATTATCATGATACCAATTGAACTAAAATTTAGATCAAAAATAATTTTCTTGAAAATTTGATGCTACTAAAAGTTTAGAGAAGATTAACTTTCAAATTTATCTATTGAAAGTAAATTTTACTTGATATCAAATTTTCAAATCAAAGCCAATTTTGAAATTTTGTTTGATGAAAATAATTTTTTATATTAATTTTTGAAAATCAAGCTGAATAATTTATTTAGAAGTTTTCATGAAATCAATAAAACTAAAATTTAGATCAATTAATGATTTTCTTAAAAGTTTGATACCACTTAAAGATTGAAGAAAAACCAATTTTCAAATTTACTTTGATACCTATTATAAAAGGTATTTTTCAAGTTTATTTATATAAATCATTTTTCAAATAGAACTTAACACTAATTAATTATAAAAAGGAATGATGATATGATCAAACCATATAGTGTGAAAGACTAAATCAACTACAAATGATTTTTCATGAATAAATTGAGGCAATAGAAGTGTACAAATAAATCAATAATTTCTATTTTCATTAAGTTATAAAAGTAATTTCTCCTTTAAGTTCTAATAATATTATTTTCTCTTATTTTTCATAGTTAGTGCCAAAAGATTCACTTATCTTGATGCTCCCCCTATTCTTCCAAACTGTGCATATTTAATTAATTTCAAAAGAGTTTATATGAGATGATGTATACATGCAAAACAACCAAAAATTAGATTGCTAGGAAAACTATGATTCTACAATGAATGTCCTAGCATCCTAACAAAATAATCTAGATATAAGTTCTATATATTTAGTTTCATCTAGAAAAAGTTTGAATCCTTAAGCACTTGAATTTTATAATTGAATGTCTTAACTTCAAGTACTTATTTCATGCAAAATTTTTAAAAAATTTTAATATTTAAGCATCTTATAGGAAATGTCAAAAATTACTTTCTCTTGTAGGTTTAGCAATTAAAATATTCATACCTAATTAAGCATCTTTTAATTTAACTTAATCAATTATAAAATTAATATAGGAAGGCTTAAAATATCATGTGGAATTTTTAAGATAAAATCATTTCATTCATAACATGTTATATAGAGGAGAGCATATTAATTTAAAATTAAAATATTTAAATTATAATATACATCAAAATTAATCAATCATACTAATATATAAGAACATTGAAAAGTATCTCAAGCAAGAATATAAAATCATATCGATAAATCTTAGAAAAATAAAATCAATTAAATAACTTTGACAAACATTGATGGTATGATGTGGAGAAAGGTTTAACTTTTACCAAACATTATCACTCATTTTCTCAAGTCCAAGCCATCCGTCCGTAAGAATTAGCTTCTTTTACTTTATTGGATGCTTCGCATACCTACAAAATTCATTTTCTAGCTTTTGGTATCCAAGTCATCTTAGGTCTATTAAGGTTAGAGCTCATTGTTTCTTTTAGAACCCATATTTGCTTAATCAAAGTATGATCAATTTTTTTAGTATTACATTCAAAAATTTTATGGCCAATTTTATTGCATTTAAAGCAAACTATAGAATGATTTTCAGAAAAAACTTTGCTAAACATGTTGTTCACAAATTTCTATTTTCTTAGTGAATTATAGCCAATTACAGCTTTATCAAAAATAGCCTTTTGATTGATTAAAATAGATTGAAATTTTTGAGAGCCAATTATAAACTTGTTAAGCATAGACTTTAATTTTTCAATCTTTTTTCTTAGATTGGCATTTTTTCTAAAAGAGACTTTTTTTTTTCAGCAAGTGTTCTTTTTCTTCAATATAAAGTTTTGATTGTTTGAATTTCATTTTTAGCTTAATATTTTCTTCAATCAAAGATTTTTTAGATTTAAGAAGTGCTTCTTTTTATTTAGCCAAAGCATTCTTTTCATTCATAATATCTTCTTTTTCAATCAATAATTTATTCTTTTCATCAGCTAAAAGAAGATTTGATCTTTTAAGTTGTTTATTTTTAAGTCTCAATTTTTAAAATTCATCTATTAAATCATTGAAAGCCTCAAACAACTCATTAAAAGTAAAATCAGAAGAATTCTTAAGATTTATCTCATCATCATTGGCTATGAGGCAAGGATTTGTAATTCTTTCTTTCACTTTCTCATTTCTCTCTTCTTTGCTTTGCTCCCCCTTAATCAATGCTTTCTTTTTCTTTTGTTTCTTTCTTTTCTTCTTCTTTTCATCTTCATGCACCATGAGGCATGAGTTGAGGTGAGCTGCTTTTTCTTTTTGGGAGCTTGATTTTTTTTTTGATTTGCTCTTCCATAAGTCATTTTTAATTTTTTTCATATTTAATTTGCCAAAATACATAAAAAAATTGTATTAAATATATTTACCTATAATAAAGTAAATTCATTGCCTTAGCATTCATTTGAATTACTTCTCTATCATGAATCAATGCATTAGGTGTGTGTAAACCATCGATTATAATCTTCCATAAATTATAATCATATGCTTGTATGAAAATTTTCATTCTAATTTTTTAATGTATGTAATTTGATTCATTTAATAGTGGCGGACAATTAATAGAATGCCCTTCATTAAAAAAAGATTCTATTTGAATTGCCAATATCTTTGGCTCTTGACTATTACGTCAACAACTAATAACAGAGCACCTGATATCACTTATTGTCCAGAGATAACAATCCAAGAGGAGGGTAAATTGGATTCTTTTAAAATTTTAGCTAAATTAAAACTCTAAGTCAAATATGTACTTCTATTTAAAATAAATTGAGTCTTTATGATGAATATACAAAGTATAGTAGCAGAATTAAAAGTAATGAGATAAAGTAAAAATATAAAATAAATAAAGAAAGCAAAGAAAGCAAAACTATAATGCAAACTCACAAAGTTTATAGTGATTCGGAGCAATCTACTCCTACGTCCACTCCCTAAGCTATCCTTTTGAAAATTTTACTATAATTTCTAGATTACAGTACATTTGGTTTGACCAAGGATCATAAATAAATTTAATTGATTTTACTAGGCTCACCGACCATAATCCTACATTGATAGTTTTTCGAGTTCACTATCAATCCAGTTGGTTTAAATCAAGAGTACCAACTACAATCTTTACACCATCCAATTATCGGCTTGAACTTGCCTACATCTCAAATTTCTTTTTTCCAAAGAAACTTGTAAAGAATACAAATATAAGAAAATAAAAAATTCAGCATAAGAACAAAAGAGGAAAAAAAAATTCTTTTTGAAGCTTAAAGGAGACGATGAAAGATGGCTCTTGAAGCTTTGAATTTCCTCCTTTGAAGGCTAAGAGAAAGCTTGAATTATTGAGGATGATCATAGCTCAAAGCTCTCTGAATTTGATGCTCAAAGTTCTTTCTTTTCTCTCTTTTTTTTAGATATTCAATGAACCTCACAATTTGAATAATTTCTATTTTTAATCAACTTTTCTTCTTTTTCTTTCAATTTTTCATCTTTAAATAGTCTTCATAATGGCTAAAATGAAAGTTTAAACCATTGGAGGGTTTGAACTAGCCATTTGAAATGAAAAAGGCCCATTGAAAATGTAACACCCCACTCCTAAATTTGGACGATAGTGCTATATCCCATCCTTATCTAAGAGTAAAGAGCTATACTTTATCCTTAAATAAGAGCTAAGGAGAAATTCTAAACTAAGCTGAACTGTAATATTACTTAAACCTACTTTTCAAATAATTACCTTAACCAATTCTTCAATCAACATATACAATTTAATTTAACCTCTTAATCTACTAAAGTAAATATCTTAATTTAATTCAATAATTTTACATAATCAAATTCAAGGTTCCATTCACAAAACCATACCATATACATTTTATATAATCTCTCAGAATACAACAAGCTCATCACTTTCTGATTTAACTATCTCAGCTATATAATACATCTCTCAATACATTATAAATTTACAAACCAACATCTCCCAATAACTTCCTCAACTAGAGGTGTTGATACACATGCTGATAATACCACTGGACTAAGCTACTCCAAAACTACAAAGAGAAAGAGTGAGGGGTGAGACTTGGAAAGTCTCAGTGAGTGGATAAAGAATCTAACAGTGGAAAAATAGGAAGGCATAGTTATAATATTCACTATCATAATATATAACTTATGTTTCTGATATACTTTCAAATATAAGTAAACCAAATAAGAACCAGATCACAAATAAATTATTTTGCTAAAAGAAGACTTTGCTGAGCTAAAATAAGTTTATTGAGCTAATAGAATCTGCTGAGATAAAAGAATTCTATTGAACTAAATACATCCTTTTTCTCTTTTCTGAATAATGCTGATGGCTATGGTTGACTACCCCCAATGCACCCCTACCATGAGTAGTTAGTGCATAGTATGAATGCTGATGATAAAGCCCCATCGGATATTTTGATATACTGCCAAGCCCCATCGGGCATTCTGATATGCTGCCAAGCCCCATCGGGCATTCTAATACCTTAAATCGCAAGGAGGTGCCAGCTACAATATGCTTATGACATGCCGTGTTATGTATTTTTTTCAAAAGCTGATATTGAATAAACTTTCAAATACTGATAGGCTAATTTAAATAAAATCCAAATAAGAGATAAGCTAAGTATCAAAATATTTGTACATATTTTTGTTTGATACTTATGAATATGAATAGAATCACATATAAGAAAAAATACCAAAGCTAGATAAGAAAATCCACTAATCTCTAGCTAACTAGCTTTTGCATCACTTTGATATCTTACTTACTTAAATCACTCCTCAAGAGCCTTCTTCCTCTCCTATAGCCTTAATAGACTTTGATAAATACAAATCTTCGGACATAAGAATATGAGAGCACATACTTTGTTTCATTAAGCTTACTCTCTAATTCTTCCTACTCCTACTTAATTTCTTTCTATTTTGCTTCACTTTGGTTTAATTAACCTCCAATATAAACTTCAAAACTTCCAGCAATTTAACATGTTTTACACTTTTCAATACTAACCATCTTAATTTTTACTTTGGTTTTCCTTTACTTGCCCTAGCTTAGGTTTTACTAAACCTTAACACGTAGTTGACAAAATTTCAGTATCTCTACTATTTCTCCTTTTTCACAATTTATTTTAAATTCCACTAAACATAAACCCAATTTACTTTGCTGAAATATATTAAAAAGTTTTAGAAAATCAAATGGATAGCAACTATATCCTCTTCCTATTCCAACTCTCAGTTTTAATCCAGTTCACTAAAACCTCAAGGCTATAAAAGATCAATCTAAGATTCAATTTGAATTTAATTTAAAGATTAAAACTTTACCTCAAAGGGTTTATGCCATGTTGCCCTCAACCAGTCTTCTTTCTTCCTTACAATTTACAGCTCCTCTTTCCTCAAATCAGTCCTTCACTAAGTACCCCTTTATCAAGCTGAGTTCTCCTTAAATTTTGACTAAGAAATCTCCTCTTCCCAAGCTCCTTTCTTCCCCTAACCTTTTGTTGTCTGCTGGAGAACTAAAACAATAACCAAGGGAACTAGTAGTTTTGTTATTTTGGAAATAAATAAACTAAAGAAAATTTGCTAGATGTCATTCCATGAAGAATCCATCCAATCCCAAGCTTAACAGGTGTTGCTCTAATGTATTTTCAACCATTAGTTAATGTCCTCAAGCTGCTCATTCATCTCTTGAAAAATTATTTTTAAAAGCTTCACTTAAAACCCTCTCGGTTAAGCCCACTTCCAGAATTTTCTGTTGACCGAGTTGGCTCGATCCCAAATCGGGTCAGCTCGAGTGTCACTCGGGTCAGCTCGACTCCAAATCGGACTGGCTCTCTCAGAAAAATAGAAAACTCATTCTGTAGCCTCATACTCAGGCCGACTCAATTTTAATTTGGATCAGCTCGAACTTCAGAATTTCAAAAATTATATTCTCATACTCTACTCACAACTTTACTCAATATTCTATTTATTTATATTTTTTGAAGTTAATGTCTATATTAACTTTAAAATATAAATATAAATAAGGAACACCCCCTACCTGGAACCAATAAAAATATCAAAAAAATCAAAATCCTTAAGAATAAAAAATTAAAATTTGGGTTCTAGTTCAAATTATCCAAACTCGAAACTTTTATAACTTTCTTGCTTTTGAACGAATAGGTTAAAGGATCTTCAAAATTTGTTAAAAATTATTTTGGAACTTACCAACACCTAAAGATCAATTATCGAAACTTTTTGTTCCAAGAAAATACATATTTCATATAGCCCTCTTTATAGGTACTAACTCTCAAACTTAAAAAATTTTCAGGACTTAAAATGGTAGATAACTATAATTTGCACTGAAATAGCTTCCACAATCTTTGACAAAGTAAATTTAATTACACACACAAATACAAATCTTTTAATTCATTTTTTTTTTCGATTTGGAATGTTACAAAAAAATGCAAAGAACTAGCCATTGCAGTCTGTCCCAACATTGGGGTCGACACCTTTTCTGTAGTGGTCAATACTTTTTGATCTGGGATCGATACCTTATGCTCAAGTGTCTGCACTTGAATTGCACTAAAAAATTCAGCTTCTGTTTTCTATTTTTATGCAACAGAAAGGGTCGATCCATGGATCGACCTTTTTGTGAGGTCATATAAAAACAACGTGCTAAAGCATGCCAAGTTGCCCATTTCAAAAGGGGATGATCTAGGGGTCATCCCTTTTTGTCCAAATATGATTTTCTTATAATTTTGACTTTCAAAAAATTATAGAGTTACCTTAAAAAGATCAAAATTCTTTTTTACTTGCTTTTGAGGCTTCTAAAATATATTTTCTTGATCTTCAACTTGATGATATTACAATTTTGGCCTTCTCCAAGCATCTTTATCAATTCGACTTCCAAAATTTTTAAAATTGCCTCCAAAGCTTCCAAATTGATTTTCTTCATAACAAGCCATCCAAACTTATGAAAACTTATTCCTTGAAGTGCTTAGGCTTGGCATGTTGAGAGGATTTTTTTCATGGAGAAATTATTCAATGTGAACACCTAAAAAATCCTACATCCAATCTTGAAATATATGATTAGTAATATTTTTACTTAATATTTTGTAATCATCAAAATCAATCATAGGGTCAACATCTTGTGCATTTTATAAGTAGGTAAATGTATACAGGATGTGAGTAGCATAGCATTGGTATGTTTAAAGGTATTGCAGGGATCTTTTATATGGTTTAATATCTAGTATGGATGACTTCTGGTTTGTAGGCCATCTAAGCTTATTGATATTTGTGGTATCTTATAACTACTCATGTGAAAGTGTACTATAGAGCTACTCATATGAGAGTATGTTGAGTATGGTGGTGTTTTGACTGCTCATATGAGAGTGTGCTATAGGGCTACTCATATGAGAGTATGTTGAGTATGGTAATGTTTTGAATGCTCATGTGAGAGTATGCTATAAGGCTACTCATATGAGAATACGTTGAGTAATGTAGTGTTTGGACTACTCATCTGAGAGTGTATTGGTGGGACTGCTCATATAAGGATGTGATTGTGGTATAATTACTCATATGAGAGTATGTCAGTGGGACTGCTCATATAAGAATGTGGTTGTGATGTGGATACTCATTTGAAACCCTATGAAAACATATTTATGTGGTATCATCAGTAGTAAGCAAAAGTTTGTTCTTTTCAAGAACTTTTCTTATGTGATTCATATTTATTTTGCTCAATTATTTAAAAGCTTTTTGATACATGCCATACATGGTAATATAATAATTATAGTAAGCTCCCATTGATATTTGGATGCACTCATTGGGACGTTAGTCTCATTATATTATTTTATATTTTTTTTTCTTAGCAGATGGGAGTATCTTAGCTCAGTGTCAGCATAAGAGGACTTTGGTAGCAGCAAATTTTGGGATTATGTATATATATTAGTTGTAAGGGTTTTACTTGTGGTTAAGTTTTGAGATGTATATTGTGTCTTTAAAGTGGTAAACAACTCAATGTACTCTATTGTAAAGTTATATGTATTAAACTCAGTTCAATATATAAAACCTTGAGATGACTTTAATTGATGTGTTAGATGTGGAGTAATTTGAAATGCTAGTGCAATGACTTTAAAGGATTGATCTGATTACTTGACAGTAGGTGATTAAATGATATTATAGTTCAGCTTAAGTATAGTTTAGAAATCTTCTTAATCTTTAGATAAGGATGGGATGTGGCACCATCATCCAAAGTTAGTTAGGGGTGGGGTGTTACAAGCTTTGTGCCTCATGTGATTACCAGGATCATTCAATGATTGATACCAGGGCAAATGAATGAGTTCTCTAATTGGCTGTCGAGGGCCTATGATGTAGCTTGGAAAGATGTTTTGAGTAAGTCAAAGGTGTTTAATTTAATAATTTATGGTAGATTTCTATTCTATTTATTTAGACATGCTTGATTCTACTTGTAGAAGTACTATAAATTCTTATCTCCTTAAGATGAGAAGGTCTGCTTGATCTTTAAGCAGGTGGCTACATGTAGGTTTTGAGATGGGCTGCATAGTCTACAATAGTTCATCATCACGCATTTTGATTCCCAATCACCATCGAACTGAAAGTCCTATAGAGATCACTGAATGCAGGTGGACATATGGGAGGCTCTCTACGACCAGTGGAGCAGTGAGGAGTATGCCAGTTGACGGCAAAGGACCCGACAGAATCAGGCTATCTAGGCATGCATGTTGTGGTCGACAGATTGGTAAGAAATCTATACAAAAACTCTTCATTAAAACTATAAAAACTTTAATACATATACTTTAATTAATTTAATTTTCTTATTTACTTATTGTAGATATGGCAGTTGGGTCATCCACTAGGCTAGCTGCAATTATGGGATGCCACACACCAGTCTAGGAGGATAGGTGATTATTTAGATTCAAGATCACAATAGATTGCGGTAAGAATTTCAAACTATATTTATTAAATTATTACATGATCTGATATGTATATTAGAACTAATATATTTTTTAACTGTATAGATAGATTACGTGAAGTATGTTATTGCACGGCATGATGATGACCCATCCATTTAGCCCATCCTTATCTTGAGGGATGGCTTAGGGTCATCGAAGGGATGAGTGAGAGCCGGATCATAGGATTCGGCCATAGCTTCGACCCTCTAGTGGATTCAGCATCCTCACAGGCCTTGATGTCCTAGACATAGAGCGATGCGCATGTAGAGGAGGTCATATAGAGGCTTCTGAGCCAATAACCTCAGAGCTTCTGGGATGCCATCTGTGATACGATCATGGAGATTCTTTGAGACTTATAGCTACACGATTAGCTGGACTCGTTGTTCCAGCCATCACATCGGCTAATTCTATTAGTAAATTTTTTTATTTATTTTAAATTTTCATATTTAGAAGCTTCACATATTTAGACTTGAGTGGGAGAAGAAAATTTAGAGACTAAAAATTTAATCTAACCATTCAATTAATGGATCGGGAGTATCTATAGTTCCGTATCATCAAATAAAATATATAGAAATAATTTATTTAAAAATTAAAGAGGTATATCAAAAGATATACCTCTATATTGAAAGATATATCTCTGTATCAAAGCTTATTAATAATATTTTATTTTCTTATTTTAGAATACTGAAATATTTGGCTCTCATCCATCAGTTGCTGGAGAGAAGCAAGAGGACGAGGAGGAGGATGACAAGGAGGATCAACTCTAATTTTTTTTTATTTTGATGTATTATATTTTTTGATATTGCTTATAAAATTATATAATTTATATTTTTAATATAATATAATTAGTTTTTTATTTATAATTATCATATTATCTTTGAATTTTAATTATAATAGATGTTAAGATTATGATTAATTAAAATAAATTTTAAAAAATATTATTATAGATTTTTTTAAAAAAATAAAATTTACTATTTTTGATGGCATTAGCGATGGCTTTAGCCATCGCTAATAATAAAATATTATTATAATTTTTAAAATAAATAAAATTAATTATTACTGATGGAATTAGTGATGGCATTAGGGATAAAAAGCCATCACTAATTATTTTTAAAATTTTTAATATTTTATTTAAAATTAAAAAAATAAATAGTGATGAAATATAGCCATCGTTAATGCCATCACTAATAACTAGTATTAGCGATGGCTTAGAAATCCATCGCTAATAGCCAAAATTAGCAACTAAGATTATTCCGACTGTCAATTAGCGATGAGGTGCCATCGCTAATAATTCTGGCTAGGGTTGTTCTGACTACCAATTAGCGATGGGATGCCATCACTAATAGTATTAGCGATGGCAAAACAATTATTAGTGACGGCAATTCTTGTAGTGTTTGCAGCAACCATCTAAGGGGCAAAGCTCTAGCTTACAAGGTGCTATGATAAAGGCTACTTTTGGCTGACATTACACAGGATACTACTGACCTGGTGTAGATATGTGATCAGTGTTAGAGGAATGATAATGTCCAATGCCAACCTTCAACCCCCTTAGTGCCGATTACTATGCCTTGGCCCATCGCCTAATAGAGGATGGATATCCTCAAATTTTTTCCAGTCATGGCAGCACAAAAAAGTCAATGTTCGTCACCATTGACTATTTTATAAAATGGGTGGAAGCAAAAGCACTAGCTCACATCATTGAAGTCAAGGTTCATGATTTCACAGGGAAGTCCATCATCTATTGATTTGACCTACCTCGGGCCATCATTATGGATCATGGATGCCAATTCGATAATACAAAATTCATAGAATTCTACGAAGAACTTGGAATCACCCATTATATGACTTTGGTCATGCACCGTCAAAGTAATGGCGAGGCCAAAGTGATCGATCGAACCTTATTGCAGGGATTCAAGATGAGATTGGACTGAGCTAAAGGCCTATAGGTGGAAGAGCTTTGTAGTATGCTCTGGATCTATTGGATGATGCAACAAACCCCCATCAGAGAAACTTGTTAAGAAATATGTCCTAAAACCAATCATCTAAGTTGTAGATGATTAGAATTTGTATATGAATTATCAAATAATAAATATTATTTAGCTTATTCATCATAAAAGTTCTAACTTGCTTAAATGAACTCCTACATTATGATGAAGTCTTAAGAACCATAATTAATCGATAAAGAATGATTTATTGGATAGTTCTTAAATTTATTCATGACCAAATGATAAGTATTAACTAGGATAATAACTTATCGAGTATAGATCACTGTATGTCAAATGCATTGGTTGTCCTCATAACCAAATGGTGTGAAGATACCGATATGGCATGTAAGTGAGATGTAGGAGTGTATCTGTCTAAACATTATCAATGTAGTACTTGTTAGATATGTGTGCCCTAGAAGCCAGAATTGGCTGACACTTGTAATACACTTCTAAGGATAAAATTATAATTTTGATTATAAATAATAAAATAGATTATTTTCTATCACATATGTGTATTTAGTGTTTGTGATACATCCTTTGAGTTAATGGTAATGATAATTCTTATTTTCAATAGTTAAAAATTTAAGACAAGAATTTTCATTATTAACTCATAAAATGCTCCTGACCATAGGATCATCATGAGGATGATAATTGATCCGAAAGGTTAGTGTACAATCACTTCTTTGTAGTAGATGAGTCTTGAGTCTATGGTGTAGAGACACCGGAGCGAGAGTACATGTACTCATTAGAGAATGAGGGCACTGAGCGTGACCACCTTGAGTAGTCATAAGGAAGTCTACCTTCTTGTTAATGACTAACTCGATGCTGCAGTGGTGTGTCTGGTTCTTTGATCTGAGGTGCATCGACAGTTCATCTTGAGGGTGTTATAGTTTGACTACACCATGACTCGGTCTTCTAGCCATTCGGAATCCTGAGGTGTATGTTAGCTATAGCATGTTCATTATAGAAATTGGATTGCACCAAGATGGAATCTATCTACCTCGATGGATGAGGAGCGGTCCTATGATAATCATGAGAATCAAGTCCATAAGCCCATGGCCATGGCAGAATGTGAAATAATAGAAAGAGTTTCTATTAAGGTTTTCACATTGGACTTGAATCGAATGATTAAATCATATGATAGAAATTTGGGTTTGACGAGTTCACCTTAACCCTAATCTAATCGGGGCTCAAGATAGAAGAACTTAATCACACAAGTAGCTGCACCGAGAGGTTCATTTTTAGTTTTGATGGGTTGCCACCATATGCTGTTAGGTGTCATTGGTGGATTTTGGGAGCAACTAAAATGATTTTGATGATCGATCATTCTAGTTGTCTAAATCAGAAAAGTTCTGATCCATCGAAAGAAGTTTCAATGATGTCGATGATGGATATCATGACATGTCCCATTATCATATAGGACTGAATCTAACTAGATCACACAAATAAGGGTTTGGATCTGGATATCATCAATTGGATTAACCCAGTTCGGTTGATTTGAACAAGATTCAATTAGGTTCAAGAAAATCGTGCTAGCACATGATTGAGCCTAACGTTCTCCTTTTCTTATCATTAAAAGTTATCTCGACTGAGCCAAATGAGTTTGTGCTCACTCAGGTACCTTTACCTAGTCTGACTAGAGCTTGTCCAAGTCAAAAAGAAAGAGTTGTCTTAATTTATGAGATAAATTTGAGACAACACCTGCCATTTTTCGTCACCTGCTAATTCTTGTACTTTGACTTGGTCAAATGTTGACCTTTGATCCTTGGATATCTACCTATGTATCACGCACTTATTGGAGAGTAAATAGGGGCTTGTCCCCTATCTACAAATTAGAAAGAAAGGGGGTGCATGCCTAGGATGGCATGCGCCCATGGATAGGGACGTTGGAGTCCCATACAGATGGGACTCCAGGTTGCTTGTTGGATTCAAACTAGATGACCCTCACCTATAGACTTTGACCAGTCTTAGGCGCCACCTTAGGATGAATCCGTGGGTCTCTCATCTCACCAATCAGATTTAGATCTGATTGAACAAAGCAACGTGATTGGTCAGGGTGATGCAACACTACATGGCGTAGTAGAGTCTATAAATAGACCCTGTTTGCACCCACTTTTAAGAACTTCTCTCCTAGCCACACCCCAAGGCTGCCCCCCTCCCCTCTCCATGCCAACATCTAGCCCTCTCTCTCCTCTCCACGTCCAAGAAAGTTGGGTTCTTCAGATTAGTGCGAGTCAGGCAAGAAAAGGCTGACGAAAAAGGAAGAAGGCAGTACTGCTGCAGAGACAATGGATGATCTTCAGAAGGTGTTTTGAAGATCCTCCAAATCAGATCTAGATTTGATTTTTGGAGAAAATAAAGAGAAAGAGAAGATCTCTAGATCCAGCCTGAGTGGATACCGGTAGAGGCTAGGCGCTTGCGTGGCTAGATCCAGAACCTTAAAGCTTCCATAGGATCATCAATGGGTAATCAGATTACCCAGAATCAAGGTAAAATTAATGTAGAATTAATTTAATTTTATTTTCTTAATTATTAAATCATAAATTAGATCTAAAAAGATATTAGATCTGATCTAGATTTGAGAGGAGAATTTTTGAAATATGCCTCTCGATCCAATCAGATCTGAACAAACCTTACCCAAAAATTCAGAATTTCTCTTCAACTGGTATCAGAGCCAGGCTCTTATTAAATTAATTTAGATCTAATTTGATCTAATTAATTAATGATTTTAGATATCACATAAGATATGATTAGATCTAAAATTAGAAAATAAAAAATTAAAATTAATTGATCTAGATCTAATATGTATGAGATACATAACTAGACTAGGAATAGAATTATTCTATGTGTAGTCTAGTATAATCATATTTTTTATTTGATTAAATATAATTTTTAAATTTATTTATTTTCTATTTTTTTGATATTATAAATATTATAATCAGATCTAAAAATAGAAAATAAAATAAATTAATTTGTTTATATGAGATATGATAGTTGCATGTTTAGACTAGTTGTAGAATAGTTCTGCAAATAGGTCTAGATTAAATTCTATTTGATAAGATCAAATTTAAATTTAATTTTTTAGATGATTATGAGATAATTTAGATCTAAAAAATATGCATGCATGATATATTTGTTATATACAAAACATGTTTTAATTAGATCTTTTATATGAGATATATGCTTAGATCTAATTTATTTTTTATAGATTAGTTGTATTTCTGATTAAGGCATTCTCCTTGGCCGTCCAGTCATAAGAATAAAGTAGGGCTTACAGACCCTCTCTTCCCATTCGATGGGGTGTTCTTATGATGAGTAGGGGTGCTGCGCATTCATCCTTAGTTAGAAATTAAAAAACTTACTTTCTGCAAAATCCTAGATCCTAAAACCCTAGGATCTTATTTATATGTTTATGAACCCTAACTTAATTAAAAATTAAGTTTATGAAATATCAATTAGGTCTAAAATTAAGAATTTTAGATCTAAGACATATTCATAAAACTGGATTCGGGCTTGGGTAGCTCAATTAGGTCTAGTGGTTGATCAAACTGAATCAAGGGTTGGTTAGATGGGATCAACAATGCTTAAATTGACCAGCCTAATAGGATTAAGTCTGGGTCAAGATCGAGTCACGTGAGTGATCGATCAAGTTAAGACCTAATTAGGCTCAGAGGTTAGAGTCTGGATTGTAGGCTAATCCAATTGGTTCTGTCTCAATAATTTGGTATCTAAGATAAGTCTGGCAGATACGATCGATTGATTTTTAATTGGGAGCTACTCGACTCGAATGCATTTTTGTCGAGTTAATAGCATACCCTTCCACCAGTCTCACTTACCTGACCATGTTTGTTGACTCAATTCTGATCTGAGGTGGTCAATAATTCGAGCTAACCCATGTCACTAGGTTAGTCATAATAGTTATGACTATGTCAAGTCTAGTTTAATGAGACCTAAATCAAATCTCCCTAAGAAAAGATTAAGTCATGGTCTTCCACCATTGTAGATGTGCGGGCCCTTCCTGGGGTTGATTATTCTTGACTAGTTACAGTGGCTCAGTTGCACCAGGAAGATGCAACCATGTCTATTAGGCATTGGATGCTATAGGCTGAAGGATGAATTGGGCTCAATATTCTGGATACAGTGAGAGATCCAATTAGAAATCCAATCTATGCAAATGGTGGGTCTGACTTAACTAAGGAGTGCATTAATATTTTGGACACGATGAGATTCATGAATTAGAGACCAAATTTGGGTGCATCATGATTAGAGAATCATTGAACAAGAGTTGTTCACTCATTGGCTAACCCATCACCAATAACTGTTAGGTGAGGTGATGAGTCAATTGATGGGACCGCACCACCCACTAGAAATCAGTAATCATGGAGATTTTCGCATCTCTACAGAGGAAGTATAGAGATGCAAGAAAATAGTGGGAGCTAATTTATTTTAAAATAAAATTCTTAAACAAATTGGTTAAGTCTTAATTACAATATCTAACTAGAAACTTTGACTCTCTATAGGAAAATGTCTGCATCCAACCCACTAGCACGAATCCTGAACACCCATAAACTGACCGAACCAAATTATAAGGATTGGCTCCGAAACTTCAAAATCATTTTGGATTTCAAGAAGTTAACTCATGTATTGGATCAGGACCCTCCCACCTTACCAGCTCGTCCATCTGCTGATAGAGAGCATCTCTGGATAAGTGGATTGACGAAGATAATAAGGCAAGATACTACATGTTGGGCTCGATGTCTGATGAGCTTCAGTACCAACATGAAGATATCAGGACTGCTCATCAAATGTTAGCTCACCTACAAGAGATGTTTGGTGAATAGAGTCACGCAACCAAGTATCAAGTCACTAAACGACTGTTCAAGGCTAAGATGCACGATGGGCAGTCAATCCAAGATCATTGTCTGATGATGATCAAAGACTTGGAAGAGCTTGAGAAGCTCGGAGTGAGGTTAGACTTGGATCTACAGAATGATATAATTCTGCAATCCTTGACTGATGCGTATGGATAGTTCATCATGAACTACCATATGCATAAACTTCAAAATTTCTTGGCCGAACTTATGAACATGCTGGTTACCGCTGAGCTTTTCATGAAAGGTTCTAAAGACTCAGTACTTACTATGGAATGGACTTCTTCCAAGAAAAAGTCTTTTGAAAAGAAGAAAAAGTCTGCAAAAAAGCAAAAGGTGGAAAGAGGAAAGAAGAAAAAGGCAGAGCTGAAAAAGAAAGCCACTGACAAAGAAAAGTATTTCCATTGCAACAATGACGGTCACTAGAAGCGGAACTGCCCTACATACCTGGCCATCCTAAAGAAGAAGGAGGCAGGTTCCTCTAGAGGTATGCTCGTTATTGAGTCTAACCTTACGATATCTTCTGCATCCAGTTGGGTGCTTGACTCTGATTCTAGTGCTCACTTGTGCACTTCTATACAGGATCTTGAGGATAGCAGGAGGCTGAGAAATGGTGAGATGATCTTGCATGTCAAAAATGGAGAAAGAGTTACTGCCATGGCCGTGGAAACATACCCTCTTCGACTACCATCTAATTTAGACTTAGTATTAAAAGACTGTTATTATGTACCTACAGCAAGCAGGAATTTAATTTCTATTTTTTGCCTTGCATTAGAAGGCAATATAATTAGTTTTCTTAAGGACCATTGTAATATTCTTTATGAAAGAAATAAAATTGCAAGTAGTTTCCTTATTAATGGTCTTTATTAGTTACATGTATCTATTTTTAATTTTGAGCAAAATATGAATGCCATAAAATCAAAATGACCTAGGGATAGTCCAAATGATAGATATTTGTGGCACCTAAGATTAGATCATATAGAAGAAGATAGGGTTAACAAATTGGAGAAAATCGGGCTATTGAGTCCATTGACTTCTGAGTCATATCCAATTTTTGAATCCTGTCTTCATGGCAAAATGACTAAATTTCCTTTTATAGGACATGGGGAAAGGGCCATGGATCTTCTTACACTAGTACATACAGATGTGTGCGGCCCATTTGATGTACCGGCTAGAGGCAACTTTATCTACTACATAACATTTACCAATGATTCATCTAGGTATGGGTATGTGTATCTTATGAGACACAAGTCTGAAGCTTTTGAAAAGTTCAAAGAATTCAGACATGAAGTAGAAAAGCAAACTGAAAAATCCATTAAGGTTCTTCGATTAGATCGAGGAGGTGAATACCTTAGTCAGAAATTCTTAGACTATGTCAAGAAAAATGGCATAGTCTCTCAATGAACTCCATCAGGAACACCTCAACTCAATGGGATTTCAGAATGGAGGAACTAGATCCTATTGGATATGGTCCAATCTATGATGAGCTTCACAGACCTCCCAGATTTTCTTTGGGGATATTATTTGTTAACTGCAATATACATACTGAATAAGATTTCTTCTAAAATCGTTTCTACCACACCGTATGAGATATGGCATGGTAAGAAACCGAGTCTGAGTCATCTTAAAATTTGGGGTTGTCCGGCTCATGTCAAAAGACAACAAGCGGACAAGTTAGACTTTAGATCCTTCAGAGCTTGATTTATAGGATATCTTAAAGAGTCATTAGGATATTATTTCTACATTCCAGAAGATCACAATGTGATTGTGAGTCAACATGCCATCTTTTTTGAAAAATAGTTTATTCAAGATAGCGGCATTGGAAAGCAGATCAAGCTCGATGAAAAAATCTCACAAGAGCAACGAGCTAAGAACCAAATGGAACCAAATCAGGTTAAGCCAATTCGGTCACTACCTCCTCCACCTCGTAGATCGGAAAGAGTTTTTCGTCCCCCTGAAAGATACTTAGGTATGATTTCAAAGGAAGTAGAGGAAATGTTCTACGTAGGTAATGGGGTTCATGATGATGATCCCAAAACTTATAACAAGGCGATATCAGATATCAACTTTGAGAAATGGTTAGAGGCAATGAAGTTAGAAATTGACTCGATGCACTCAAACCAAGTCTGGACCTTAGTAGATCCACCAGAAGGTATAGTACCTATTAGGTGTAAATGGATCTTCAAGAGAAAAATTGATGCAGATGGAAATGTGAAGATATTCAAAGCTAGATTAGTGGTAAAAGGTTATAGTCAATGCGAAGGCATTGACTATCAGGATACCATTTCGCTAGTAGCTATGCTAAAATTCATTCGCACACTGCTTGCTATTGCAGCCTATTTTGATTATGAAATATGGCAAATGGACGTGAAAACGATGTTCTTAAATGGATATCTTGAGAAAGATATCTATATGGAACAGCCCTTAGATTTCACATCCAGTAATGATGATCACAAAGTATGCAAGCTGCAAAGATTCATATATAGACTTAAGCAAGCATCTCGAAGCTAGAATACTCATTTTAATGATGTGATCAAATTATTTGGTTTCATCAAGAATGAGGAGGAGCTATATGTCTTCAAAAAGATCAGTGGGAGCGCTATTGTCTTCCTCGTATTGTACGTGGATGACATCCTTCTTATTGGGAATGATATCCCCATGTTGACCACAGTTAAAATATGGTTATCTAAAGAATTCTCCATGAAAGACCTAGGAGAAGCATCCTTTATTCTGAGAATCAAGGTCTATAGAGATAGACCGAATAGGATACTAGGACTTTCATAGAAGATATACATAGAGGAAGTACTAAAGAGGTTTAGTATGGAAAACTCTAAGAGGGATTTAGTACCCTTCAGACATGGCATTCATCTTTTCAAGAAGATGTTCCCTAGCATACCTGAGGAAATAGAACGCATGAGCAAGATCTCTTATGCTTCAGTCAAATCTAGGTGAAGAACACTGGACTTCTGTGAAATGTATCCTTAAGTACTTGAGAAGAACTAAGGATATATTGTTGGTCTTTGGTAATAAAGAACTCCAAGTCCAGGGATATACTGACTCGCATTTTATGTCCGATATAGATGATCGAAAGTCAACATCTGGAAGTCTATTTTTATGCAATGATGGAGCTGTCAGTTGGAAGAGTTCCAAACAGACAGTAATAGTAGATTCCACCATGAAAGCAGAATACATCGCTGCATCAGAAGCTACAAAGGAGGCATTCTGATACAAGAAGTTTGCCACAGAGATCGGAGTGATACCATCAGATGCCATTCCTCTGTACTGCGACAATAATGGCACCATAGCCCTTGCTAAGGAGCCAAGATCTCATCAGAAATCCAAGCACATCGAGCAGCGATATCACCTTATCCACGATTACCTCGAGAAGAGATACATCGAGGTCAAGAGAGTCGACTCCACAGATAATGTGATGGATCCGCTTACAAAGCCATTGGGCCAGTAGAAGATCAAAGCCCATCTTGAGAAGATGGGACTTAGATTTGTAGCCAATTGGCTTTAGGTTAAGTGGAAGTTTGTTAGATATGTGTGCCCTAGAAGCTAGAATTGGTTGACACTTGTAATACACTTCTAAGGGCAAAATTATAATTTTAACTATAAATAATAAAATAGATTATTTTCTATCATATATGTATATTTAGTGTCTGTAATACATCCCTTGAGTTAATGGTAATGATAATTCTTATTTTCAATAGTTGAAAATTTAAGACAAGAATTTTCATTATTAACTCATAAAATGCTCCTGACCGTAGGATCATCATGAGGATGATGATTCATCCAGAAGGTTAGTGTACAATCGCTTCTTTGTAGTAGATGAGTCTTGAGTCTATGGTGAGAGACATCGGAGTAAGAGTATAGGTACTCGTTAGAGAACGAGGGCACTGAGCATGACCACCTTGAGTAATCATAAGGAAGTCTACCTTCTCGTCAATGATTGACTCGATGCTGCAGTGGTGTATCTGATTCTTTGATCTGAGGTGCATCGGCAGTTCACCTTGAGGGTGGTATAGTTTGACTACACCATGACTCGATCTCCTAGCCATTCAAAACCCTAAGGTGTATGTTGGCTATAGCATGTTTATTGTAGGAATTGGATTGCACCAAGATGGAATCTATCTATCTCGATGGATGAGGAGTGACCCTATGATAATCATGAGAATCAAGTCCATAAGCCCATGGCCATGGCAGAATGTGAAATAATAGAAAGAGTTTCTATTAAGGTTTTCACGTTGGACTTGAATCAAATGATTAAATCATATGATAGAAATTAGGGTTTAACGAGTTCATCTTAACCCTAATCTGATCGGGGCTCAAGATAGATGAACTTAATCACACAAGTAGCTACAATGAGCGGTTCATTTTCAGTTTTGATGGATTGCCACCATATGCTACTAGGTGTCATTGGTGGATTTTGAGAGCAACTAGAATAATTTTTATGATCGATCATTCTAGTTATCTAAATCAGAAAAGTTCTAATCCATTGAAAGAAGTTTCGATGATGGAGATCATGACATGTCCCATTATCATACTGAACTGAACCTAACTGGGTCACACGAACAAGGGTTTGGATCTGGATATCATCAATTGTACTAACCCAGCTCAGTTGATTTGAATAAGATTCAATTAGGTTCAAGAAAATCATGCTAGCACACGATTGAGACTAATGTTCTCCTTTTCTTATCATTAAAGGTTGTCTCAACTGAGCCAAATGAGTTTGTGCTCACTCAGGTACCTTTATCTAGTCTGACTGGAGCTTGTTCAAGTCAAAAAAAAAGGATTGCCTTAATTTATGACATAAATTTGAGACAACACCTATAATTTTCCGTCACTTGCTAATTCTTGTACTTTAACTTGGTCAAACACCTATAATTTATGTCATGCACTTATTGGAGAGTAGATAGGAGCTTGTCCCCTCTCTATAAATTAGAAAGTAAGGGGGTGCATGCCTAGGATGGCGTGCGCCCATGGATAGGGATGTTGGAGTCCCAAACAGATGGGACTCCAGGTTGCTTGTTGGATTCAAACTGGGTGACCCTCACCTATAGACTTTGACCAGTCTTAGGCATCACTTTAGGATGAATCCGTGGGTCTCTCATCTCACCAATCAGATTTAGATATGATTGAACAAAGCAACGTGATTGGCCGGGGTGATGCAGCACTACATGGCGCAGCAGAGTCTATAAATAGACCCTATCTGCGCCCACTTTTAAGAACTTCTCTCCTAGCCACGCCCCAAGGCTACCCCCTCCCCTCTCCATGCCAACATCTAACCCTCTCTCTCCTCTCCATGTCCAAGAAAGTTGGGTTCTTCAGATTAGTACGAGTCAGGCAAGAAAAGGCTAATGAAAAAGGAAGAAGGCAACACTGCTGCAGAGACGACAGATGATCTTCGGAAGGTGTTTTGAAGATCCTCCAAATTAGATCTAGATTTGATTTTTGGAGAAAAGAAAGAGAAGGAGAAGATCTCTAGATCCAATCCGAGTGGATACCAGTAGAGGTTAGGTGCTTGCGTGGCTAGATTCAGAATCTCATAGCTTCCGTAGGATCATCAACGGATAATCAAATTACCTAGAATAAAGGTAAAATTAATTTAAAATTAATTTAATTTTATTTTCTTAATTATCAGATCATAAATCAGATCTGAAAAAATGTTAGATCTGATGTGGATCTGAGAGGAGAATTTTTAAAATATGTCTTTCGATCCAATCAGATCTGAATGAACCTGATCTGAAAATTTAGGATTTTTCTTCAGTACTCTGTTGTCAAGAGTAGCTAGCTAAGGCCAATGGGTATAAATGTTCCTCTGACCTGAGATCATCATGGTGACTTACAAGCAACTCACTATATTTTGATGTTAGACTACCTATATTTTTAATATAAAATCAAAAAATTTTAGGTGCAGTCAAGTACTTATAGAGTTGATATGTGAGTCAAGATGAAATTGACTACTTCTGATTAACTTCAGAAGTGAATGTCTCACTATGTTTCAATTTAGCAAAACTAAGATCTAGGTAATCCTCGTGAGGAGTCACGAGATCTACAAAATTTTGAAATACAATATGGATAAACTATTTTGAGTATTGATAGCAAACTCATAGTCATCCTGAGCATTATGGATCAAATGGATGAATTATATAGTAACCATAGGCCAGGATTTTAAGAATGTTGCATTGCAAATATTCGACCTATGCGAACGTTGAGTACCATTGCTAGATGGTCATTTCGATTGGTTTAAAATTTGATTTCTATTATACCTACTTAGGTTCGAATCTATGGAGTCATATATATAAAAGGTTACTACTTGATCAGATGGTTGATCAATGATCGAGAATCGTTTAGTGATCAAATCATCAATACGATTGATATCGATCAAGTGCAAGTATTGCAAGAGGATCGATTAACAATTGGAATACTAATTAGCCTAATTTGATTGAGCAATTGGACTGAGATTGAGTCTAATTAAATTATATTCAATTAGAATTTATTTGAACTTGATTGGATCAAGTCTAATTGGTTTATGAGATAAGCTAATTACAAAAAAAATAATTTTATATTTGACTAGAACTTGAGTGCACCTAATATCTAATTAAGTTAAAATTTAAATCAAATTTAAATATAATATAATTTAATTTAATTAAGCTTTTAGTTGGACTAAGATTATTCTTAATTGGGTTGCATTTATTCTGCTTTAAATAAAATTTAAATTGGGGTTCACCTAGTCTAATTTAGAGAGTACTAGTTAGACTAGGACTTCTCCTCTTTCCATTACGCCATGCTCTCCATGCCCCATGCCTACTCTAATTTTCTTACATGCTCCACACCTAAGATAGTCTCCATGCCTCCTTCTCTCCTTGGTTTTGGAATACATTTTGAATTGGTCAAAATAGGTAAGTTGTTATGCCTAAGATTCCTTTTGAAAGAGTCTTTCAATTCCAAAACTCCTCCTCCCTTTTATAACTACTTTGGCCACGACCATTATTTTTTTGTCATCCATTTTTTCCTTCTTTTGTGTGTGAATACCTGGTTCTCCATGCCAAGTTTTTTGGAGAGGCATCCCTAAAATTCCTCCTTTGTTTTCTTTTATGACTAGGTGTTTGATCTAGACTTGGCCTCTTGTGATTGCACCAAGTTTTATTCCTTTTCTCATGCATAAAAGTCTGAATGGGAAAGCCATCTCATGCCACTTAATTAGGGAGGGGCCATCCAAGAGTTGGACTCCCCAAGGACTCTATCAAAAAAGAGTCCTAATCCCTTTAAATACCATGATTTCCTTCCTTAAAAGTAGGTGGCATTTAATTTAATTTGTCTTTGGCATAAGAAGAGGTTATTCCATGCTAATTTTAGAGAGAGAATGGGAGAGGGGCGTGGGTGGTTAGGGCACTCCAAATTTTTGGGCGTGAGGGATCTTTAGGACATCAAACATTGATGTCTTGTGGAAAGAAATAGAAGACAAGAATGTCTTCTCTTAGGATTAGGATTTCTTTCATGGCCTTTTCTTCTCCATCTTTTGAGTGATTATTCTATGAAAAAAATTAGGAAAGAAAGAGACCTGAAGCATGAAAAAATTCTAGAGGAAAAGATCTCCTCTTGTCTAGGCGTGGAAATCTATTTAGGACATTAATGGTTGATGTCCTAAAAGAGAAGATGGGTCTTCTCATAATAGCTTTTCTTAAGCCTTTCTTTTTTTTTTTTGGAAGATCTAAAAGTTGGTCTTATCTCTCTATCCTCCATCTGATCTTCATCTCTTGGAGTGTCTAAGAGATTTGAGAAAAATTTACAAATCAATCATTAGGAGGGATCTACGAGAAGCTAGTACTTTGAGTGGATCTTCGTTCAACAAACCTCTGATCTGTATAGCGACTTCGTGTGGACAACATGTAGAGGCCAAACATGCTATGCAGCTCTAAGCAAATAAGAACAATAATAAAAATCAACTATGGTGTTCTCGATTCATGCAAAAGTAAGAGATTTGATCCCTTTTCTAATCTAGATGCGATCTAGGATTTCTAGAACTGCTCTAGATCTACGGTATTGATATGATCAATACCAATCTCTATTTTATTTTTTAGATTTATTCATCCATCTTGACATGTTATAGATCATAGATGTAGGATTTAGTGATTAGATTACATGCATAAATAGATTAATTAGATTAATCTATATCTTCCGCTACATCTAATTTTGAAAAATTTTGAAAAGTATGTATGAAATCCTGCATGCTTTTTCAACAATGGTATCAGAGCTCTAGATTCTTTAATGACATGATTATATTTGCATTTAAATAAATCTAAAAATAATTTATAAAGGTCATACACACTAATCATAAGGTTATCCTATTGTAAGGTTAATCCCTTCTAATGAAAAGATTATCCTAGTATGTATTGATCTATAAATTGAAGCATGAATAAGTTAGATATGATTTATTTTTTTACTTTTAAATTTAAAATAAATAGATGTTAGATCTATTTTAGATTATTTAGATTAGATCTAAATAATATCAGATCCTACATACTGATAATAAGGTTGTTTTACCATAAGAGTGCAAAGGTTGTCCTAGTATGTACTGATCTAAATAACTTAAATCATAAATAATTTAGATAAAATATAAAATATTTTATAATTTATTTTTATATTTTAAATCTAAAATTGATTGGTTTATGATCTAAATTTTTTTATTATTTAGATAAGATTTGAATAATATGTGTTTCATATTTAGATCTAGTTCCTTTTATACATATGCTGGATATGTAGTTTTGATCTTTTGAATCTAGAATGCATATGTATGACATATATGCTTTATGAAATTTAAATTATAAACATACTTTCTGCAAAATTCTAGATTCAAAATCCTAGGATATGATCTAAACATTGAAAACAAATCAGATCTATAACATAAATTAAATATGATTTAATGTAAATTATTTATAAAATTAAAAAATATTTCAAATCAATGAAATTATAAACTAGTTCTAAGGTTTTGAACCCCAACCCATCAGCCTTGAACTTATTTAAGAATTAAGTAATTATTTAGGATCTAGGTTTGTGATTTGAAAATCCTAAGATAATTTCATAAAACATAGGTTAAAGGGTTATGGATTAGTTTTGATCAGGTTATTAACTGGGTTAGACCTAGGATTAGATTAAATATGAACTAAGTTAAGAAATTGATCAAACCTAATTAATAGTTAATTAAGATTAGGTTATTTCTTCTTTATAGATCAATTTAATAGTTATAGTTGATCAAAATCCATACATCTAACAAATGACAGGTCGTGACTCAGTGGTTGAGCCTGAGTCTTTAGGCAGACTAAATCAAAATTGATAAATCGATTGATGTCTAAGGTATGTCTAACATTTTTAGATCAATGATTTTTAATTGGCAGTCTACTTATTTGGCCATTTTTGATGGTGTCTAAGGCAAGCTTTGGCAGACCCTCCCACCGATCTTATTTATCTGATCAATGTGGTTAATCAGCCTTTGATTAGATTGCTCATTGATTCATGCTAATTCATGTCACATAGAAAATTAATGAGACTAATTTTTTCTGTGAGATTGAACTAGGTGCCCATGGATCGAAATCAATCATAGTCCTCATCAATGACTTGTGAAGTCAATGGAAGGATTTGACTTAGTGAAGTCAGTGGGAGTAATTTGGTTTATGTCTTCTCTATCATTAAATCATCAATAATTTAAATTTTTTAAAATTATTAGATCTTTAAAATGATAAAGTTATAAGGATAACTGAGTCATAGCCTCCCATTAAGGTATTTGGTAATGGATCCAATAGTCAGGGTGCACATTAGAGGTACCTTATGCTTGGTGTTCATCGAGATATTAGAATTATCATTTATCATATGATAACTTGAAAGTGTCTCTTTAATGATAGTTAGGTTGACCAACCAAAGTTGGGCTTAATCATTCATTGGTTAGATGCACCAAGTATGGCAATATTAATGGTTGGACCTAATCGGATCCTTTCAGTGGAAGCCAAAGCCTATTGATTAGATTTCTGGGGCAAAATTAAATTACTAGAAGTTGTTTAGAGAAATAATTGGTTAAATAACCTACCCATAGATGCACATGGATTGACGGGCCAAAGTTAGGCTTGTGTGTAGTCTATGTGTATTCTAGTACCTACTAGAGAATTAAAGTAATTCTTTGAATTGGAGGTAGAGGATATCAATTCGCATAAAATAATGAAAAAACCTTTAGACTAAAGTTCAAGTCCTTAGACTTAAAATAATTCATATACAATAGATCTTTGTTCTCTTTTCTATTCAGATTAAGGCTAAACCCTAATTGCTCCATTTACTATTAGACAGTGATTGACTTATGGGATTCAACTTTGATAATTAGTATCAAAAGTTGAATTTAGTTCAATAGCATGAAAGAGTTCATGCTGAGGCTTCTAAGTCCAGTGAAAACAAAATATCCAAGATTAATCCAAATCAGATAGAGTACTTCTACTATCAAAAGTAGGGTCATAGGAAGAAGTATTGTCATGAATATCTTGCTTTTCTTGATCTCGATAGGCTGAATAAGAGAAAGAAGTAAAGAGTTGCCCATTAAGGATGTTATATGATAATATCCCAAAATTTCTCAATTAGTGATTCTACTACCTGAGTATTGGATACTAGTAGTCTTATGCAATTTGTTATAAGGACTTCAAGTAAGTGAAAGTTTGAAAATGATAAGAGAGTCCTGAATGTTGGGGATGGAAGTCTTGTTCCAATCTTAACTTTAGAAATTATCTATCTTATTTTCAATACAAATATTATCATTTAGAGTGACTATCATTATTGTCCATCGTTTATAATGAATGTGATCTTTGTTGGCTTGCTGACTAAAGATGGTTATCATTTATTAATAAAAAAAAATATTGTGATATCATTATGAATGATGTTACAATAATACGTGAATAACAAAGAAATGATATAAACATTTAATCATATCCTGTTAACTGTAATGTAAACATCTATTAAATATCCTAAGTTAGATTATATTATGAATGTCTACCTTTGGCATTTAGGCTTGGTCATGTTAATAAAAATAGGATAAATAGGTTAGCCTAAGAGAAAAACCTTGACAATAATGATTATGAATCATTGCTGATCTATAAGTCTTGTCTTCTTGAGAAGATGACAAAGTCACTTTTTACTGAAAAAGATGAATGAGCCGATGAAGTTCTGAGTCTTATACATAGTGATGTATGTAGACCTATCAACTCAAGTGCCAGAGAAGGATATCAATATTTCATTATAGATGACCTATCTATATACAAGTACATCTAGCCTGAATCATTTGAAATGTTCAAACAATTTCATAATAAAGTAGAAAAATAAACTAGAAAAGGTATTAGAACTCTTTGATCAGATCGAGGAAGCGAATACTTATCTAGTGAGTTTTTGACATATCTAGGAGAGAATAGGATTCTCTCCTAATGAAATCTTTCCAAAACACCACAGGATATTGGTGTATCAAAAATGAAAAATTAAACTTTATTAGATATGATTCGATCCATGATGGGATTTACTAATCTGCCTATTTTACTTTAGGGTTATGCTCTTGAGACTACTTGTTTTACTCTGAAAATATTTTGAGTAAATCTATCACATAGACTTCATATGAGATATGGATCGGACGTAGATCTAGACTCTCTCACCTTCGAACTTGAGGTTGTTAGGTCTACGTTAAATATTTGTACATAGATAAACTTGGAGCCCGGTCCTATAGGTGTATGTTTATAGGGTATCCTAAGAAAACTAGGGGTTATTAGTTCTATCATGCTGAAGAACATAAGATGTTCGTCGGTAATAAGGCATTCTTTTAGAAAAAGAAGTTCCTTAGAGAAGAAACTGATGCTACTAAAGTGTTCGACTGGTAGAAAGAATCGATAAAATCTAGTAAACCTACTGAACCATATTTGATTAGATCAAATTTGAAGCCCATTAATTTAGCACCATTAAAGAAATTTGGTAGAGTACCATGCTAGCTAGATAGATACTTCGGTATTCAGGCCTGGGATGGTGATCCTATTGAGCTTGATGAGAACAATGAGAATCCAATCACCTATATGAATGCCATATAGAGATCTGGCTCTAAGAAGTGGCTTGGAGCCATGAAATCCAAATTGAAGTCCATGAAGATCAATAGTGTATGGACACTAGTTGATCCACCTAAAGAAACAAAGTTCATTGGGTGCAAATAGATTTTTAAAAGGATCAGAGTACCACAGACGGGTAGATGGAGACCTACAAAGCCCATATGGCTGTCCTCTCAGAGTTGGAAACATGCATTTTGAATGCATATCTTTGTTATGAATGAAGAGGAACCCTGCATCAATAAATAGGCAAATGGTTCCGTGGTGTTATTTCTTATGTTGTCTGTGGATGATATTCTCTTAATCGAAAATGACATTCCAGCATTATAGGGAATAAAAGTTTAGCTATCATCTTATTTCTCTATATAGGATTTGGGAGAAGCATCATTTATCCTAGGAATGAAGATTTATAGAGATAGATCTAAAAGGATGCTTGGATTATCCCAATCTATGTATAAGATCAGATATAACATACTCACTAACGGTAGTGAGCAGATACTAGTCTGATCCAAGTGAGAACCATTGAAAGATTGTATAGACAATCCTTAAGTATTTGAAAAATATTAAAGTTTAATGACTCATATATAGAGATATTGATTTAAAACTTGTGAGATATTTTGATTCTAGTTTTTAGTCAGATCAAGACGATAGCAAGAGAGTGTTGAGTCATGAATTTATCCTATATAGAAGGAGTAATCTACTAAAAAAATTTCAAGCAGAATACTATAGCCAATTATGTTAGTAAGGCAGGGCATATCATGGCATCTGATGCTGCCATGTATGCTGTGTGATTGCAAAAGTTCGTTAGCAAGCTAGGAGTGACACCCTCCATCAATAGTCCAGTCCCAATGTAGCACTGGAACCATAGCTCAGGCTAAAAAACCAAAGGCACACCATAGGACCAACATATTCTGCATTGCTATTATCTTATCCATGAGATTATAGATGGATGACATCGATCTTCAGAAGATCGATGAAAAAGGAGAACTTGACCGATCCATTTGCTAAAGTCTTGGAATAAAGGAGTTTGATGAACTCAAGTGAAAGATAGGATATTTGATATAATTTTGATTGGCTTTAGTCCAAGTGGGCCGAAGTTGTTAGAAAATGTATCCTAAAGTCAATCATCTAAGTTATAGATGATTAAAATTTATATATAAATTAATAAATAATAAATATTATTTGCCTTATTCATCATTAAAGTTTTATCTTGCTTAAATAAATTTTTATGCTATGATGAAGTCCTTAGAACCATAATTAATCGATAAAGAAGGATTTATCGGATGGTTCTTAAATTTATTCATGACCAAATAATAAGTCATTAACTAGGATAATAACTTATTGAGTATAGATCGTTATATATCATATGCATTGGTTATTCTTGTAACCAAGTGGTGTGGAGATACTGATATAGCATGCAAGTGAGATGAAGGAGTATATCTATACTGAACGTGATTAATATAGCGCTCTGCTATCAAGAGTAGCTAGCTAAGGCCAATTGATATAAGTGTCTCTCTAACTTGAGATCATCCTGATGACTTACAAGCAATTCATTATACTTTAGTGCCGAACTACCTATATTTCTAATATAGGATTGGAAGATTTATGGATGTAGGCAAGTACTTGTAGAGTTGGTGTGTGAGTCAAGATGGGATTGACTACTCCTGATTAACTTCTGAAGCAAATATCTCACTATATTTCAATTTAGCAAAATCTAGGCCTAGATAATCCTTGGGAGGAGTCATGAGATATGCAAAATTTTGAAACACAATATGGATTAGTTGTTTTGAGTGCTGACAGCAAACTCGTAGTCAACCTGAGCATTACGAGTCAAAGGGATGAATTATATAGTAACCATAGGTCAAGGTTCTAAGAATGTTGTTTTGCATATATTTGACCTATCTGGACATTAGGTACCATTATTAGATGGTCATTTCGATTGGTACAAAAATTAGTTCCTATGCTACCGACTTAGGTTCGAACCTATGGGATCACATACATAAAAGATTACTATCTGATTAGATGGTTGATCGACAATTGAGAATCATTTAGGATCGGATCATCAATATGATTGATGATCGATCAAGTGCAAGTGTTGTAGGAGGATTGATTAACAATTAAAATACTAATTAACTCAATTTGATTGAGTAATCAGGTTGAGATCAACTCTAACTGGATTAGATTCAATTAAAATTAGTTTAGACTTGATTGGATCAAGTCCAATTTATTTATGAGATAAGCCAATTATAAGAAAAAATAATTCTATGTTTAACTAGGACTTGAGTACACCTAATTCCTAATTGAGTTAGAATTTAAATTAGATTTAAATATAATATTATCTAATTTAATTATGCTCCTAGTTGGATTAGGATCATATTTAATTGGGCTGCATTTATTCTATTTTAAATAAAATTTAAATTGGGTTTAACCTAGTCTAAATTAGAGAGTCCTAGTTAGACTAGGACTTCTCCTCTTTCCCTTGCACCATGCTCTCCACGCCCCATGCCTACTCTAATTTTCTTACATGATTTTTTCCACACCTAAAAGAGTCTCCATGCCTCCTTCTCTCCTTGGTTTCGGAATATATTTTGAATTGGTCAAAATAGATAAGTTGTTATGCCTAAGATTTCTTTTGAAAGAGTCTTTCAATTCCAAAACTCCTCCCTTTTGCACCTACTTTGGCCACACCCATTATTTTTTTATCATCCATTTTTTCCTTCTTTTGTGCATGAATACCTGGTTCTCCATGCCAAGTTTTTTGGGGAGGCGTTCAAGAGTTGGATGCCCACTAAAACTCCTCCCTTGTTTTCTTTTATGACTAGGTGTTTGACCTAGTCTTGGCTTCTTGTGATTGCACCAAGTTTTATTCATTTTCTCACGTATAAAAGTCTAAATGGGAAAGCCATCTCACACCACTTAATTAGGGAGGGGGTGTCCAAATCCAAGAGTTGGATGCCCCAAGGACTCTATCAAAAAAGAGTCCTAATCCCTTTAAATACCTTGATTTCCTTCCTTAAAAGTAGGTGGCATTTAATTTAATTTGTCTTTGGCATAAGAAGATTCCATGCTAATTTTAGAGAGAGAATTAGGGAGGAGCATGGGTGGTTAGGGCACTCTAAATTGTTGGGCATGAGGGATCTTTAGGAAATCAAACGTTGATGTCTTGTTGAAAGAAATAGAAGAGAAGAATGTCTTCTCTTAGGATTTCTTTCACAGCCTTTTCTTCTCCATCTTTTTAGTGATTATTCCATGAAAAAAATTAGGAGAGAAATAGGCCTAGAGCATGAAAAAATTATAGAGAAGAGGGTCTCTTCTTGTCCAGGCATGGAAATCTATTTAGGACATCAATGGTTGATGTCCTAAAAGAGATGGGTCTTCTCTTAATTGCTATTCTTAAGCCTTTTCTTTTTAATGTTTTAGGTGATCTAAAAGTTGGTCTTCTCCTTCTATCCTCCATCTGATCTTCATCTCTTGGAGTGTCTAAGAGATCTGAGAAAAATTTACAAATCGATTATCAAGAGGGATTTACGAGAAGCTAGCACTTCGAACGGATCTTCGTTCAACGAACCTCCAATCTATGTACCGACTTCATGTGGACAATCTATAGAGGTCAGACATACTGTGCAACTCCAAGCAATAAGGACAATAATAAAAATCAGCTATGGTATTCTTGACCCATGCAAAGGTAAGAGATTTGATCTCTTTTCTGACCTAGATGCGATCTAAAGTTTCTAGAAATGTTCTAGATCTAGGGTATTGATGCGATTAATACCAATCTCTATTTTATTTTTTAGATTTATTTATGCATCTTGACATATTATAGATCCTAGATGTAGGGTTTAGTGATTAAATCACATACATAAATAGATTAATTAGATTAATCTATGTCTTTTGCTGTATCTAATTTTGAAAAAAATTTGAAATATATGCATGAAATCCTGCATATTTTTCCAACAAAACTTCCTTCGACTTGGTCTTTGGGACTGAAGTTGTAATATTGCTTGAAATTGGTCTTCCTTCACTCAGGGTGGAGAAGTTCAATAAAGAAAGCAACTCAGATGACTTATGGGCAAATTTATTGGAAGAGACATGAAAACAAGCTTGGCTTCTTTGATGGTGACTTACTAATACAAAGTGGCTTGGTACTATAACTCAAGGGTTGAAAGGCTTTGGGTAAGAGACCTCATCCTATAAAGAGTTGAAGTATATCACCCAAGAGAATAGGGGAACCTATCACTGAACTAGGAAGACCTATTTCATGTTGACGAAGTGGTGCGCCTTGGAGCCTACCGACTTCATCGATTAGATGGGACACCAATTCTTCAAACTTGGAATATAGAAAAGTTATGAATTTATTATCCATGATGTAATTATTACTAATTGGCAATAAAAATTCTCATTTTGTAGCTTAAAAACATCTTTTCAATTTTCTCAATCTTAGGATGGCCAATCGGTGCTCCACATCCACGGACAAGTCAAGCGGAGGTCGAAGATAATGGCCAACTATCACTTCTCATCCTTTGGTGAGTTGAGCGAAGACTGAAGATAATGGCCAACTAGTGCTCCTTGTCCTTGAATGGGTTGAGCGAAGGCCAAAGATAATGGCCAATTGACGCTTCTCATCCTTTGGCGAGTTAAGTAGAGGTAGAAGATAATAGCTAATAGGCACTCCTCGTCCTTAGACAAGACAAGCAGAGGCCAAAGATAATGGCCAACTAGTGCTCCTCATCTTTAGATGAGTCGAGTGAGGGCCAAAGATAATGGCCAATTAGAACTCCTCATCCTCAGACGGTCGAGCGGATGACCCTATTGAAAAATATATCCTAAAATTAATTATATTATTATAAATAATTATGCTCATATATATGAATTATTAATAAATAAAAATTATTTTTGGTAATTCATCATAATTTGTATCTTCCTTTTATAGAGCTCTTATTGTTATGATGAAGTCCTTAGAATTATAAAATAATCGATAAAGGAGGATTTATCAAATAGTTCTTAAATTTGTTCGCAACCAAATGATACATTATTAATAAAGACAATAACATTTATTATCGGTTGGTTGTCCTCTTAACCAAGGAGTATGAAGATATTTGTATGGCATATAGATGAGATGTAAAAGTACATCATCACTGAACAGTAACTCACCTATAGAGTGCTCTACTATCAAGAGCAACTCGCAAAGGATATGGGCATAAGTGCCTCTCCAATCTAAGATCACCACGGTGATTTGCAAGTAACTCACTATGCTTTAGTATTGGACTATCTGTATTTCTAATACAATGATATAATGCTATTATGTATAGTCAAGTACTTGCAAAGTCAACGTGTCAGTCAAGATGGGATTGAGCCCTCCAGATTATAGAAGTTTATGCATCACTATATTTTAATTTAGTAAAACCTTGGCCAAGGTAATCCTTGTGATCTGTTATAGGATTTGAAAGGTTGAAATACAATATGAATGACTTATCTATGATTGATAGTTTAATCCTAAGTCATCCTGAGCATGAAATCCTGCATGTTTTTCCAACAAAACTCCTTTCAACTTGGTCTTTGGGATTGAAGTTGTAATACTACTTGAAATTTATCTTCCTTCACTCAGGGTGGAGAAGTTCAATAAAGAAAGCAACTCAGATGACTGATGGGCAAATTTGTTGGAAGAGACATGAAAACAAGCTTCGCTTCTTTGATGGTGACTTACTAATACAAACTGGCTCAGTACGATAACCCAAGGGTCGAAAGGCTTTGGGTAAGAGACCTCATCCTGTGAAGAGTTGAAGTATATCACCCAAGAGAATAGAGGAACCTATCATCGAACTAGGAAGACTTGTATCATGTCGATGAAGTGGTGCACCTAGGAGCCTACCGACTTTATCGATTAGATGGGACACCAATTCTTCAAACTTGGAATATAGAAAAGTTATGAATTTATTATCCATGATGTAATTAGTACTAATTGGTAATAAAAATCCTCATTTTGTAGCTTAAAAACATCTTCCTAGTTTTCTCAATCTTAGGATGGCCAACCGACGCTCCTCATCCATGGACAAGTCAAGTGAAGGCCGAAGATAATGGCCAACTAGCACTTCTCATCCTTTGATGAGTCAAGCAGAGGCTGAAGATAATGGCCAACTAATGCTCCTCATCCTCGAACAGGTTGAGCGGAGGCTGAAGATAATGGCCAACTAACACTTCTCATCCTCTGGCGAGATGAGTGGAAGTCAAAGATGATAGCCAATTGGCACTCCTTGTCCTCAGATGAGACAAGCAAAGGCTAAAGATAATGGCCAACTAGTGCTCCTCATCTTTAGATGAGTTGAGTGAGGGCCAAAGATAATGGCTAACTAGCACTCCTTGTCCTCAGATGAGTCAAGCAGAGGTCAAAGATAATGGCCAACTAGAACTCCTTATCCTCAGACGAGTCGAGCGGAGGCTGAGGATGACCATAAAGAGACTAACCTTTCGGTGACCCTATTAGAAAATATGTTCTAAAGCCAATTATATTATTATAAATAATTATGCTTATATATATGAATTATTAATAAATAAAAGTTATTTTTGGTAATTCATCATAATTTGTATCTTTCTTTTATAGAGCTCTTATTGTTATGATGAAGTCCTTTGAACTATAAAATAATTGATAAAGAAGGATTTATCGAATAGTTCTTAAACTTATTCATGATCAAATGATACGTTATTAACAAAGATAATAATATTTATCAAGTATAGATTATTATATGCCATATCGATTGGTTGTCCTCTTAATCAAGAAGTGTAGAGATATTGATATGGCATATAGATGAGATGTAGGAGTATATCATCACTGAACAGTGACTCACTTATAGAGCGCTCTACTATCAAGAGCATCTTGCAAAGGATATAGGCATAAGTATCCCTCCAACCTAAGATCACTACATATGGTGACTTGTAAGTAACTCATTGTGCTTTAGTACTAGAGTATCTATATTTCTAATACAATGACACAATGTTACTATGTATAGTCAAGTACTTACAAAGTCAGCATATAAGTCAAGATGGAATTGAGCCCTCCAGATTATAGGAGTTTATGCATCACTATATTTCAATTTTATGCATCACTATATTTCAATTTAGTAAAATCTTGGCTAGGATAATCCTTGTGATCTATCATAGGATTTAAAATATTGAAATACAATGTGGATGACTTATCTAGGGTTGATAGTTTAACCCTAAGTCATCCTGAGCATTGAGGATCAAATGAATGAATTATGTGATAACCATATACCTAGATTATTGAATGTTGCTTTGCAATTATTGGGTATTATTGCTAGATGGTCACTTCGATTAGTATAGAAAATTGGTTCCTATACTACTTGTTTAGTATTCGAAACTATGAAATTATGCATATAAGTCAAGCAACATAGGAAAGAATTGACCTAATATCTATGTATTCAATTTGGAAGTATGAGATTTGATTGAACATATAGATTTATTTAATTGAGAATTGAGTTAAGGATCATATGGAATTAAACATTGACTATGTATAGCTAGTACTACACATGAGGTGCTGGTTCAATTTCGAGGATAAATTTTACGTAATCAATGATCCAAGAATTCTTGGGAGAATTGATTCAAGTTCTAGTTATTTTAAATTGGATCTAATTTAATTAGGCTTGATTTAATTTAAGGCTAATTGGTTTAATTAGCCAAGTTAGACTTGGACCGAATCCTAATTAAATTAGGATTGATAGCTTATTTGAATTTGGTTCAAATCGTATTCGAATTGGATTTGAATTAGACCCAATTCTGAACTAAATAGGATTTGGTACACTAAGCCTACTCTCCCTGGGACTCTCTCTCTTGATTGGCCGACCAAAGGTGTAGTGGGGTGTTGATTTTTCTGCCCCTCCCCTTGGATGTGCGGCAATGATGAGAGGCGCAAGGTGTTATGCCAACGGTTGCTCGGAATCACAGCCATGGACTGATCTCTTATGTGGAACTTGGGTGTTGATCTAACAAACCAAAGAAGAACAAAGAAGAAGAGAGAAAGGAGGCGACATCTAGGGTTTTGGCATTGGAACCAAAAAGAAAAGAAAAGAGAGTTAGGGAGAAAGGCTATGTTGTATTTCACCACTTGTAAAAGTTATAATACCTAGGTTTATCTATCCTTGGATTTTCACATGAACCCTAATAAACTCTAGCTCAAAAACTCCCTCAGGCTAACTTAATACATGAAAGCACTCACCTAAACCTATGTACACCCATAGTTTTACATGATCTCATCCCTTGGATCTAAACCTAATCCATACATAAATTAGCCCCCTTAAGATCTTATTAAATCAGATCTTAAGATCTCTAGAATCAAACCAGACCCTAGCCCAAACAAACCTCCAGTGCATCTCTGCCCATGCACTGAGCCAAACCAATCTCAGCACTAAGTTGGCTTAGTTGCATACCGTGCCATAGTCCCGAAAATACACTTTCTATCTAGTCTTTTTCCTTGAGACATAGTCAACCCATCCTGAGATTGGGTCGACCTAGTTTGTAACTTAGTCAATCCAGTCTCAGTTTGAGCCATCTAACCTGTAGAAATTGCTTCTCTACGGTCATCTTTTTTTGGCTGATTCCTTACTCCACCTTGTATCTCCAAGTCTCCAAAATACCAACCAAGCCTCTCAAAATCCTCAACACCAAGATCTCGAGCCCGTGGAGGGCTATACATTGCCTCCACCTTAGGATCACTCTTATCCTATCCCTAGGACCATACTTATCTTAGTTTTCTGGAGCCAATATCCTGACTCCTCCCGTGGCCTTCCAAAGCTTGAGAGAATCCTTGCAATCTCTACCTTGGTGCACCCAAGCTTTGGCAGACCTGGCAATGCCCTCCTGCATGATCTCACTGTCGCTGCGCATTCTAATAGCCCCTTATGCAAACATTGCCTCTACCAATCTTCTTTAGCTATTGTGCAACTTAGAGACCTTGGGGATGACCACCTCTACTGCTAAAGACCTTGGCTTGCTCTTTTGTACCATCCTAAAATTTGTAGGATCCATTCTCTACTTGGCAGCAGCACCACTTGTCCTAGACTTTTTTGGAGAACCCATAGTATTCCTGTACTGATACTCGCTATATATCCTGACATAGTTTTCTAAGAACTATGCCTGTCCACTTGTACATGCCGCTCCATCTAGAACTGTGCATCTCTGGTGCTGGTGCGAGGATATAGGTCCTTCCCTTGTACCCCTTAGCTTTGAACTTATACCACATCTCCCTCTACAAGTGAAGCCACCTCTGCCTGGTGCTCCACCTGAAACTGAAGTCCTGCTAATGCCATAGAAGAACTTGACTTGTAATTAAGTCACCCGAGGTCAATCACCCAATGCTTACCTACTGAGCCTACCGCTGCACCTCGAACACCATTGCTATCCCTTCGAACCCTCCACACTTCATGTACCACTTTGAAGCCATCTCTGATATACTACACCCCACAAGCTCCTCCAAAATCAACAAGAGCTCATCTGACTCTTCACCTTCAACGATTGAACTGATGGAATCCAACTTTTCTCCTTTCTTGCACTTCTTTCAAAGCAAATATTCTTACTTAAAGTATCCTACTTCACCACACTTGAAGCATCTCCTAGACTCCTTGCTGCCCCTCTGCTCATCCTTCTTCTTCTTCTCTTTCTTTGACCTCTCTGAAACCATGAGACCCTCTTGGAAGATTTCACTTTTCGTCATCCATTTCCACTGCTCGTTGGACCTGAGCACTAACACAATCTCCTCGGACACCAATATCTCCTTACCATATAGTAGCATAGTCACCAATGGATCGAAGCTCTGATGTAGCGAGCATAGTAATAATAAACTCTTATCCTCCTCTTCAAGATTCATCCTAATATTGAGTAAGTCCATGCTCATCCAATCGAACCACTAAATATGTGCCGTAACATCCTCACCCTCCTACATCCAAAGGCTGTACAGTTGCTTCTTCAGCATTAACTTATTACATATATTTTTTTTATATACAACTGATGCAACCTCGACCATAAATCCTTGGATGTTCTCTCCTCCAATATGCCATATAAAATCTGATCTGCTAAACAAGCTCTAATTGTGGAACATACCCTTTTTCTTAAGGATATCGATAGGTTATCTATCATCTCCTCCAGCCTATCCTCCAAGATCGAATCTAATCCCATTTGAATTAGCTGATTCTCCATCCTAACCTTTCACATAGTGAAACTTTTTCTTTCATCAAATTTTTTGAAATCAACCTTGATGCTACTCCCCATGGCTGAATCCACACCACTAACACAACATAAAGCTCAAGATAGATCTGAAAAGTACCTTGACAAGGGAGGGTGGATAGTAGCCTCTAGATCTCTTACTTCCTCATAAAGTCTGAAGAAAATCTAGATCTGAACCTTATTGCTGATCCTCTGCTGAAACCTGATCTTCTTTCTCCTTCATGCTCAACTAGGCTCTGATACCAATTATTATGCCAACGACTGCTCGGAGCCATAGCCATTGATCGATCTCTTGCATGAAACCTAGATGTTAATCTAGCAAACCAAAGAAGAACAAAGAAGAAGAGAGAAAGGGGGTGGCCCTAGGGTTTGGTGTTGGAACCAGAGAGAAAAGAAAAGAGAGTAAGGGAGAAAAGCTATGTTGTATTCCACCATCTATAAAAGTTACAATACCTGAGTTTATCTATCATAGGGTTCTTACGTGAATCCTATTAAACTCCAGCTTAAAAACTTTGTTAGGCTAACTTAATACATGAAAGCACTCACCTAAACCTATGTACACCCATGGTTTTATATGCTCTCATCCCCTGGATCTAAACCCGATCCATACATGAATTAGCCCTCTTAAGATCTTATCAAATCAGATCTTAAGATCCTTAGAATCAAACCAGACCTTAGCCCAAACAGACCTCACATGCATCTCTGCCCATGCACTAAGCCAAGCCAATCTTAGCACTGAGTCGGCTCAGTTGCGTACTATGCCACAGTCCTGAAAACATGTTTTTTGTCTAGCCTTTTTTCCTAGGACATAGTCAACCAACCCTAAGACTGGGTTGACCTAGTTTGTAACATAGTTGGCCTAGTCTCAGTCTAAGCCGACTAACCTGCAGAAACTACTTCTTCTCTACAATCTTCTTTTCTTAGCTAATTTCTTGCTCCATCTTTTATCCTCAAGTTTCTAGAGCACCAACCAAGTCCCTCAATACCTGGACCTTAAGCTCATGGAGGGCTATATACTACCTCCACCCTAGGACCACTCCTATCCTAGCCTTAGGACCATACCTATCCTAGTTTTTCAAAGCCAACACCCTGACTCCTCCTATAGCCTCCTAAGGCTTGGGAGCGCCACACCAATCCTTACATAAGGTAGTGCCTCTCCTTTCCACTTTTGGATCATGATGGATTAAGAAACTTTGAATTAGATTCAAAGTCCTATTCCATGGAGTATTTGATTAGGTTTAGGATTTTTTCTCTATATAAGGATGGACCCTTGGGCGTGGAAACATAGAGGTGATTGCTCTTGGCATGGAGATTATTTTTGAAGAGGGAGAGAGAGTCTCATCTATTGGGAATGGTGTCCCAAAGTCAATCGTCAGCCTGTTGTTGATGGTTATGCTAATTCTTATATTTGTATAAGAATTATAAATAAATAAAAATTATTTTAATATTTTTTATCATAAATTTTTTATCTTCTAATGAACTTCTATGTTGTGGTGAAGTCCTTAGGACTATTTAGAATCCATAAAGAAGAATTTATTATTTAGTCCTTAAATCTATTCATGATCAAATGATACATTGTTACTAAGAATGATAATATTTATCGAGTATAGATCATTGTATGCCATATGGATTGGTTATCCTCTTAATCAGATAGTATGGAGACACTGGTATGGCATGCAGGTGAGATGTAGAAATATATTTACACTGAACATGACCAACTCTGGAGCTTTTCTACTATCAAGATTTGCTCTGATGGAATATGGGTATAAGTATCCCTTAGACCTGAGACCACCATGGTGACTTATAAGCAACTCACTGTACTTAGATACCGGACTACCTGAATTTTTAATTCAGTGACAGAAGGCTACTGGGTGTAGTCAAGTACTTATGAAGTCGGTGTGTGAGTCAAAATAGGATTGATCCCTTTAAGTGTTGGAGCAAGTGCATCACTATTTTTTAATTTAGCAAAATCTCAATCGGGGTGGTCCATTTGATGGACACTAAAATTTGAAATATAATGTGGATGAATATCAGGATTAGTAGTAAATGCTAGTTCATCCTTCAAGCATCGAGGTTAAGGAGATGAATTATACAGTAACCATATGCCATAGATTCATCCATGTTGTATTGTGACTATTCGATCTATCCGAACGTCTGGTACCATTGCTAGATTATTACATCAATTGGTATAGAAAATTAGTTTCTATGCTATCAACTTAGGGTTCGAATCTATGGGATCACTAATAAGAGCACGATGTTGTCATTAAGACATCATATTTATCAGTTTAATTTTAATTTCTTAAATTTATTAAAAATAGATAGTAAGTAGTGAGTTGGATCGAATCTAAAGAGAAGATAGTATTTTAGTTTTAAAATCTTTGATTTTTATAAAAAAATTTGAAAAAAATTAAAGTTGGAAAATAAAATTATAAATAAAAAGTTGAAATTAAAAGATATAAAAAATTAAACTTGATACTAAGATCTACTAGTTAGACCTTAGCATCTACTTGTAATAAAATTAAAAGCAATAATTAAAGTATAAAAATTAAATTATAATTAAAAATAAAAAACTAAATTTAAAATACATAAAAATAAAATTTATTTAATTAAAATTTTAGAATTTAAATACATAAAATTTTAAAAGAAAAAATTGAAAATAGCTGATCTTGATCTTGAATCGACGTTGGTGTTGAGATGGTGTAGAAGCCAGCTCATCTTCATAGCACTTGTTGCCTTGAAGTAGCCTCTAACCCAGGCATGGCTCTAACCTTTACCAAACTCCTTCTTATGATCGAAGACAGATTGATTTGATGGCCTGAGGTCCTTTAAATAGGTGTTGAAGGATTGAAGTTTTTTGTTGCAGGCAATATAGGACTAAAGAGGAGTTTTAATTAAGAAATATGAAGAAATTTTGGCAAAATTCAAATTAAAATAGATCCTGGATCTAGTTTTACTCTTCTGGTGAAATTTGGCCATCAAATCTAGATCAAACGATCCCAAAATCATCAAAAATGGATGTGTAATAGCCCAAATCAGGTCGGATTAAATTCTGGCCATTGGATGAAGTTGATCTGAAGAAGATCGGATCGTTGGATCATCACTGGGAGGTTAGATCATTATTGGGAGCTTTCTGGGCCATCGGATTAGAGTTTGGAGTACTGTTGGCCATCCGATCGTGTAGATGGAGTAGTCTGAAACCAAATCAAAATCGAAAAAAGTCATGGCCATTGGATCTGGACCGCAAACCACCAGAACCATTCGATGGCATCATTACTATTCATGTGGACCAGACAGATCAAGCGCATTTGAAGATCGGGCCAATTAGCATGCAGCAAGTGCTATAAAATTACCATTTTACCCTTGTACGCCATAATAAATTTTCTATAGACCCTTTAGCGGTCTTGGTCCACCACGTGGCATGCTCCGATTGGGTGTCTAGTGCTGAGCTGGTGTTCCACACTTGGTTTTATGGATTAGCTGGTTGACTTACCTAGCTGAGCCAGCTTGGCTTGGCTTGATGAGCCAGCTGAATCATTTTTCTTTTTTATTTTAATTTTTTTATTTTTTCTTTAAAAATTCATATCTAGTCCATTTTAACTCTGATTTGCTCCAAATTTATTTTATTATGATAAAAAAATTAATTCTTTTCTACTAAAAATAATATTTTATTTTTTATTTTTATTACTTTTAAATTAATTTTTTAATTAATAAAAATGTTAATTTTTTAAAAATATATATATATTGATTATTAATTTTAAAATAAACATAAATTACTTAATAAATTAATACTTTTATTAGTAAATTTATGGTACTTATCAGTCATATATAATAGAAGTTTCTACTCGATCTGATGGCTGATCAAAAATCCTAATGATCTGGAACTCGATGGTTAAGAGTCCTACTGGACTGCGACTTTGTGACCAAGAGTTCCACTGGATTGAAACTCTATCCTTATGGATCTCATGAGAATTTAGATATTTTTAGAGGATAAATTAGTAATTTGATTACTAATTGGCTCAATTTGATTGAGCAATGAGGATTCGATCAAGTTCAATTGAATTTGATTTGATTGGATTTGATCCAATCAGGTCATGAGATGATCTAATCACTAAGAAAGATTCGATCTTGATTTGATTAGGACCTAGACCTAATTAATTTCTAATTTAATTAGAAATTAATTGATTTGAGTCAAGCCTATATTGGTTGGGTTTGACCTAGTCTAATTGGGTTTGGATAATTGGTTTAGTTAAAACCAATTCGGACCACGCCAAAATGAGTTTGAATTTTAAACTTGTTTTCTCCCTACGCCACCTCACCTTTGACCATGCCATTCCTCATGCATTTTTATGAAACTTACATAAAATTTTCCCATTCTAGAAAGCTTTGTGCACCCCTTCTCATATCTATCTTTGACCTAGTCCAAGTGTTGGATCGGTTCAAACACAATTGAATTTTGAATTCAATTATTGGTTGTTTGGTTGAAACCCCCAAACTTCCTGAACCTTATCCTCTCCCTATGCCAATTTGCTTCCCATGCACATATTTGTGCATTTCTAAGAGAGAGGGTGCACAGAAGGAGAGTCCTTCTGTGTGCTCCTCATCTGTGTGGGTATAGGAAGAGATCAAAGGTCTTTAGAATTTTGAATTCAAGTTTAACCTCTCAACCTCCTGCCCTTATCCCATCCTCTTCCTCCCATGCATTTTCTCCTCAGTTGCATGCACTTTAAAATGTGAATTTTTGTGGGCATGTGGAATCCAGAAGGAGACTATATGAGAGAGTTTCTAGAGAAAGAGGGGTGCACTTTGGTGTGTAGAAAATTCTCGGGAGAGAGAGAGAGAGAGAGAATTTTTGCATCACTCAATTGATTCCTCATCTCACACACATTTCAAAAGGGGTTTTGAAATATGTATGAGAGACATCTAAGAAAAGAGTTTCTCAAAAAAGGTGAGTGGTGTGAGGACTTCCTAGGTGTGAGCTTTTGTGAGGAGTGAGGTCACTAATTGGTCACAAAAACCCTGAGAGTGGGGACTCCAAGGTTTTCTGGTGTGTGAGGTTCTAGGGTTTTGGACTCTAGATTTGGGTGGAGAGTTCAAGAGCTGTGAGCATTCACTTTCCACCAAAAACTCCACACCACCTCATGGTCATCCTCAAATCATCTTCTGGCCTTCTAGACAGTCTGGGAGATCAAGAAGCAGACTATCGATCAGATCAACGGAGATCGACCATCGAAGATTCCGGTGAGGAGCTAGCACTCCAGTGGAGCTGGTTGAGATCAAGAGCTCTATGTGGAACAACCATAGAGATCGAACAAATCTGCAGCACAATGCTGAGGCTTCTTCTGGTGGATTTAGATCATGGAGATCAACTACCCATGCATAAATATCAAGTTTTGAACTCAAATTGATTAGCAAATTCAATTTACTGATCGATCATATTTAAATTTTTTAATTACATATTAGCATGTTTAGATCCTAAATAAGGTTTATTGATTAGATCAAAGCATGTGTAGAATTAATATTTGATTAATTTAGCTTCCGCTATAGCTTAATTTTTGAAAAAAGTTTTGAAATTGCATGCCTAAACCTTGCTAGGTTTCCATCAATGGTATCAAAGCATAGTTCATTAAATATGATTTATATGCTTTAAAATTTAAAAATTTATACATATTAGACATGTACTTTATTTGAGTAGCCTAGTAATCGAGCTTGAAAGAGCCACCAAGTCATCTAGTCATAAGGGATAAGCATGGTTTAAAGGCCATCTTCTCTCATTCGATGGGGATCCATTATGGCGGTAGGGGAGCCACCATGAACTCATTCCTGAAGATAAATGACAAAAGAATATTTTAGATTGATATTATCTAAATTTTAATCATTAATGTGTTAGATTAGATCTAAATTTAGATTCATGATTATTTTTATGTAGTGTACATAAAACCTACAACTAGTATTGTTTGTGAAATGAGCCAACCTATTTTTGAAAAGAGTCAACCCATTTAGTGAATAGTGCTATGTTGCAAAGAATCTTTTAAAATTTTGAAAAACTATTTTTGAAATGCCGAACCTCTACCCTTAATCCAAAAAGTTAATTGAGAATTGAGTAAAATAAATTAGAATCTAGAATTATGAATTAAAGATCCTAAGTCATTAATCATAAAACATGGGTTATTGGATTAGATAAATTAGGTCCATTAAATGAGTTGGACCTAAGGTTAGTTAAAGAATGGACTAAATTAAAGTAATCGATTAAATCTAACCAAATGTTGAATTAGATTAGGTCAAAGACTCTTTAGACTCCATTACAATAGTTGTAGTTGGTCAAGTCCATGCCTTTAATGAGGACCAAATGGACTTGATTTGTGGCTATGCGGTCGAACCCAAAATTACTAGGTTGGTCAAATCAAAACTAATAAACTGAATGGTATCTAAGATAAGTTTGGTAGTCTGACCAGTGATTTTTAATTAAGAGCTACTCACACTAATTCGATCTTTGACGAGTTAATAACATATCCCATCCACTGATCTCACTTACCTGGCCATCCTGGTGAGTTAGATTTTGATTAGATCACTTCGTGATTCGGGCTCATCCATGTCAATTAGATAAATTAGTGTGAATGATTTAGGTGCTCCTAATACTAGCTCAAATTAGGTCCTTTTGATCTGACTTAGTGAAGTCAATGGGAGGATCCAAATTGGCTGGTGAATTCTTCTCTCCTCTTCTTAAAATTAATTAATCAAATCCTCTAAAATTATTAGATCTTTAAAATAATATAGTTATATTGATAACTAAGTCAAAGCCTCCATTTAAGTTGAGTGATAATGGATCCATTAGTTTAATAATCATTGGAGGTCTAAAGGCTTGGTGCTTATTGACTAATGAAATTATCATTCATAAAATGATGGTTTGGTCGTGTCTTTCTAATGATGGTCAGGTTGGTCGGCCAAAGTCGGGCCTGATCGTTTGTTGGTTACATGCACCAAATGTGATCATGTTAATGGTTGGACCTAACCGAATCTTTTCAGTGAAGATCGAAGCCTACTGATTAGGTTCCAAGGCAAAATTAAATTACTAAAAATTATTTAGAGAAATAATTAGTTTTGAACCTACCCATACATGCACATGGATTGACCAACCAAAGTTGGGCTCGTGTGTAGTATGTATGGACTCTAGTACCCATTAAGAAATTAAAGTAATTCCTTGAATTGGAGGTACAGACTATCAGTTCATATAAAATAGTAGAAGAACTTTTAGACTAAAGTCTAAGTTTTTAGAATAAATAATTCATATATTAATTAGGTGTAGTTTTCTTTTTTCATGTAGAAATGGCCATTACCCTATCACTCAGGTGATTGTTAGACAATGACAAACTTATGGGATCTAACTTCGATAGTTGACATCGAAAGTTAAAAATCATCTTGGAGCATGAGCGAATCCCAGATATTCTGATGGATCCTGCACCTGAGGAGCTAGCTCTAAATGCAAGAGATGTGGTCCGAGATACTTACCAAAAGTGGCTCAATGACCACACCATCATTTGGTGTATTATGATAGCGATAATGAATGATGAATTTAGCCATAGGTTTGAGAATGCCCAGCCACAGGAGATGCTTAAAAAGTTAAACGACTCCTTTGGTTCGCCTGACGACATTGAAAGGCACAAGACTAGTTATGCCATTTTCAACGCTCGAATGAGGGATGGAGTGTCAGTTATCGATCATGTATTGTACATGATCGAGATGATTGAGTGTCTGAATAAGCTGGGTTTCCCCCTGCATGAGCAGCTAGGCAAGGATGCAATCCTTAATTCTTTGCCCAAGTCCTTCCTCTCTTTTCTTACTCATTTTAGAATGATAAAGCCTATAGTGAACTATCATGGTTTATTGGGGTTATTATAAAACTTTAAGAAGGATCACCAGCTCCATAAGAAGTTGATGAATGTAGTGGGAGGTTCTTCTTCTGATCATCGATCTTTTAAGAAAGGGAAGAAGAATAAGAAAAGGAAGAATAAGAAGGTGTAGCTGCAAACTGGGACGTCTGCATAAGATCAGACCAAGAAGTGCAAGCCCGACCAAAGCCAAGAGGAGTGATTCTTTTCCAAGAAGCAAGAGCACTGGAAGAGGAATTGTCCTCAGTACATTGCCTTCCTAGAGCCAAATAGGCCAAGAAAGAAGCAACCAGTTGCTGGGCAAGATAATTATATGATAACACCTTGCAACTTCTCAATATGTGATACTACTACCTGGGTATTAGATACCAGAAGCCTTTTTTATATACGTAATTCGATGTAGGATTTTTAGGTCAGTAGGAGATTTGGTGAAGGCGAGAGACTCCTGAATGTTGGAGATTGAAGATAAGTTCTAGTTCTAGTTCTAGGAATCATGAACCTTATAATCAATTCTGGTAATGTAATTCTTCATGAATGTCATTATTGTCCAAGTTTTTTATTGAATATTATTTCTGTAGGCCTTTTGGCCATGTATAGTTATGAATTTTTAATAAAAAAATATTTATAATATCATTTTGAATGGTGCTACAATATTTATTGGATAATTGAATAATGGAATTTACTTACTATCATAGCCTGTTAATGTGGTTTAGTTTTTTGGTAAACGCCCTAGAATTAGTGATGTATCTGAAGTCTACCTTTGGCACTGTAGGCCAGGTCATATCAATAAGAACAGAATAAACATGTTGGCTCAAGAAGAAATTCTTGAAGTTAGTGATTGTGAATCACTTTCGATCTATAAGTCCTGTCTTCTCGATAAGATGATCAAGTCATCTTTTACTAAAAAAGGTAAGTGAGCCAACAAACTCTTGAGTCTAGTACATTCAGATGTATGTGGACCCATGAGCTTAGATGCTAGAGATGGATATTGCAACTTTATAACCTTCACAAACAATCTATCGAGGTATGGGTATGTCTATTTAATGAAGCATAAGTTGGAGTCATTTGAAATATTCAAACTATTCTATAATGAGATAGAAAAGCAAACTAAGAAGAGTATTAAAACTCTTCGATCTGATCGAGGGGGTGAATACCTTTTCAATGAGTTTCTGATATATCTTGGGAAGAATGGGAATCTCTCTCAGTAGACTCCACCTAGAACACCACAGCATAATGGTGTATCTGAGAGGAGAAATTAGATCTTGTTGGACATGGTTTGATCCATGATGGGGTTTACTAGTCTGTCGATCTTCTTATGGGGATATGCACTCGAGTCGGCTTGTTACATTTTGAATAGGATTTTGAGTAAGTATGTAGCCAAAATGCCATATGAGATATGGATAGGACGTAAGCCAGTACTCTCGCACCAAAAGGTTTGGGGGTGTCTGACATATGTCAAACGTTTAGTAACAGACAAGCTTGGACCTAGGTCTAATAAGTGTTATTTTATAGGATACCCAAAAAAGACCAAAGGATATCACTTCTACCAAGCTGATGAGCAAAAGATGTTTGTCAATCTTAAGACAATATTTTTAGAAAATAAGTTCCTTGGTGAAGGGACTAATGCCTCTAAGATTGAATTTGAGGAAGTTCGGCAGGTGAAAAAATTGACACAAGTAGCAGAACTCCAACCAAATTTGATTAGATCAGATTTAGAGCCCATTAAACCTACATCCTTAAGGTGGTCTGGTAGAGCACCATGTCAGTCAGATAGATACTATGGTTTCTTGATCTAGAATGATGATCTTATCAAACTCGATGAGAACGATGAGGATTCGATCACCTATATAGATGCAATGTAGAGACCTAACTCTAAGAAATGGCTTAAGGCCATAAAATCTGAAATGAAGTCCATGAAGATCAATGATGTATGGACATTGGTTGATCCACCTAAAAGGATAAAATCCATAAGGTGTAAGTGGGTCTTCAAGAGAAAAAAGGACACAGATGGAAAGGTGGAGATCTATAAAGCCTATTTGGTTGCCAAGGAGTATCATCAATGTTATGGAATAGACTATGAGAAACATTTTTTCCTATGGCAATGCTCAAGTCCATTCGAATCATGCTTACGATAACAGCCCATCTGGATTATGAAATCTGGTAGATGGATGTGAAGACAGTTTTTCTTAATGGAGAGCTAGACGAAGAGGTGTATATGATACAACCTGAAGGATTCACATCCATAGATGAATCTAAGGTGTGTAGGCTTTAAAAGTCTATTTATGGACTGAAGCAGGCATCTTGAAGTTGGAACATACGTTTTGATAGGATGATCAAGACGTATGGCTTCGTTAAGAATAGAGAAGAGCCCTACATATACAAGTGGGCTAATGGTCCAGCGATTGTATTCCTAGTATTGTATGTGGATGACATTCTCTTAATTGAGAATGATGTCCCTATATTACAAGAAATAAAGATTTGACTATCATCATAGTTTTCCATGAAGGATCTAGGAGAAGCTTCCTACATCCTAGAGTTGAAGATCTATAGAGATAGATCTAAAAGATTGGTTGGGTTATCTCAGTCAATGTACATTGACATTATACTGAAGAGGTTCATCATGGAGAATTTCAAGAAAGGCTATCTACTGATAGGTCATGAAATTTTTCTCTCGAAGAGAGATTGTTTGACAGCACCTCAAGAAAGAGAGCATATAAGTAGAATTCCATATGCTTCGATAGTAGGTTCTATTATGTATGCCATGACATGTATGTGACCAGATGTGGCATACTCACTAGGGGTAGTGAGTAGATACCAATTTGATCCAGGGAAAAACCATTAGAAGGTTGTTAAAACCATCCCGAAGTATTTGAGAAATACAAAGGACCAATGGCTTGTTTATGATGAGTTTGACTTGAGATTTGTGGGGTTTATAGATTCTAGTTTCCATTCTGATCATGATGACAGCAAGAGTGTATTGGGATATGTGTTTATCCTTAATAGTGGAACTATCTATTAGAAGAGTTCCAAGCAGCACATCATGGCCGACTCAGTGTGCAAGATGGAGTATGTTGCTACATCAGATGCTACCAAAGAAGTGGTGTGGCAAGGAAGTTCATCACCAAGCCTAGATTAGCATCTTTTCTTGATGGTCCAATTTTACTCTACTACGATAGCTCTAGAGCCATTGCTCAGATAAAGGAACCAAAGGTACAGCAGTGGATAAAGTATATTCTGCATTACTACCATCTTATCCAAAAGATCGTGGATTGAGGTGACATCGATCTTCAGAAGATCGATGGAAAAAAAATCCTGGCCAACCCATTCACTAAAGCTGTTATGGTGAAGGAGTTCGATGATTTTAAATCAAAGATGGATATTAGATACTGCATTAATTGGCTTTAGTTCAAGTGAAAGATTGTTAGGAATGGTGTCCCAAAGTCAATCGTTAGTCTAATGGTTGTGCTGATTCTTATATTTATATATGAATTATAAATAAATAAAAATTATTTTATAATTTTTTATCATAAATTCTTTCATCTTCTAATAAACACTTATATTGTGGTAAAGTCCTTAGGACTATTTAGAATTGATAAAAAAAGATTTATCATTTAGTCCTTAAATTTATTCGTGACCAAATGATACATTATTACTAAGGACGACAATATTTATCGAGTGTAGGTCATTATATGCCATATGGATTGGTTGTCCTCTTAATCAAGAAGTATGGAGACACTGGTATGGCATGTAGGTGAGATGTAGAAGTACATCTACACTGAACATGATCAACTCTAAAGCTTTTCTACTATCGAGATTTGCTCCGATGGAATATGGGTATAAGTGTCCCTTAGACCTAAGACCACCATGGTAACTTGCAAGCAACTCACTGCACTTAGGTAGTGGACTACCTAAATTTTTAATTCAATGATGGAAGGCTACTAGGTGCAGTCAAGTACTTATGAAGTTGGTGCGTGAATCAAGATGGGATTGACCTCTCCAAGTGTTGGAGCAAGTGCATCACTATATTTCAATTTAGCAAAACCATGGCTAGGGTGGTCCATTTGATGGACACTAAAATTTGAAATACATTATGGATGAATATCAGGGTTGGCAGTAAACCCTAGTTCATCCTTCAAGCATCGAGGTTAAGGAATGAACTATACGATAACCATATGCCATAGGTTCATCGATATTGTGTTGCAACTATTCGATCTATCCAGACGTCGGGTACCATTGCTAGATGGTCACATCAATTGGTATAGAAAATTGATTCCTGTGCTACCGACTTTGGGTTCAAACTAATGGGGTCACACATAATAAAAATTTTTATCCGATCTGATGGCTAATCAAGAGTCCCAATGGTCTGAAACTCTATGGTCAAGAGTCCCACTAGACTGGAACTCTATGACTAGGAGTCCCACTAGACTAGCTCTACTCTTATGGGTCCCATGGGGACTCAAATATTTTTGGAGGATTAATTAGCAATTTGATTGCTGATTAACTCAATTTGATTGAGCGATGAGAATTCGATCAAGTTCGATTGAATTTGATTCGATTGGATTTGACCCGATTAGATCATGAGATGACCTAATCGCTAAGAAAGATTCGATCCTGATTTGATCTAGATCTGGACCTAATTAATTTTTAATTTAATTAAAAATTAATTAGTTTGGATCATTTAGTTGGGTTTGACCTAGTCTAATTGGGTCTGGATAATTGGTTTAGTTGAAACCAATTTGGTAAGTCAAAATGAGTTTGAATTTTAAACTTGTTTTCTCCTTGTGCCACCTCACCTTTCACCATGCCATTCCTCATGCATTTTTATGAAACTTGCATAAAATTTTCCCATGCCAGAAGCTTTGTGTGCCCCTTCTCAAATCTATCTTTGACCTGGTTCAAGTGTTGGACCGATTCAAACATAATTGAATTTTGAATTCAATTATTGGTTGTTTGGTTGAAACCCCCTAACTTCCTGAACCTTATCCTCTCCCTGCACCAATTTGCTTCTCATGCACATATTTGTGTGTTTTAAGAGAGAGGGCATGTAGAAGGAGAGTCCTTCTACATGCTCCTCATCTACGTGGGTGCTCTCCTTCTACATGCTCCTCATCTACGTGGGTGTAGTAAGAGGTCAAATGTCTTTTGAATTTTGAATTCAAGTTTAGCCTCTCAACCTCTTGCCCTTATCCCAACCTGATCCTCCCATGCATTTTCTCCTCGATTGCATGCACTTTAAGATGTGAATTTTTTATGGGCATGTGGAAGCTGGAAGGAGACTACGTGAGAGAGTTTTTGGAGAGAGAGGGGTGCACTCTGGTGTGTAGAAAATTCCCAAGAGAGAGAGAGAGAGAGAGAGAAAATTTTTAAACCACTCAATTGATTCCTCATCTCTCACACATTTCAAAAGGGGTTTTGAAATATGCATGAGAGACATCTGAGAAGGGGGTTTCTCAGAAAAGGTGAGTGGTGTGAGGACTTCCTGGGTGTGAGCTTTTGTGAGGAGTGAGGTCACCAGTTGGTCGCAAAAGCCCTGAGAGTGGGGACTCCAGAGTTTTCTGGTGTGTGAGGTTCTAGGGTTTGGACTCTAGATTCGGGGAGAGAGTTCGAGAGCTGTGAGCATCCACTTTTCACCAAAACCTCCACACCACCTCATTATCCTCAAATTATCTTCTGGCCTTCTGGAGCATCCGAGAGATCGAAAAGCAGACCATCGATCGAATCAACGAAGATCAGCCATCGAAGGCCCCGATGAGGATCTAGCACTCCTATAGAGCTGGTTGGGATCAGGAGCTCCATGTGGATCAACCGTAGAGGCCAAATAAGTGTGTGGCTGCAGCATGATGCCGAGTCTTCATTCAATGGATTCAGATCATGAAGATCAGCTATTCGCGCATAGGTATTGAGTTCTGAACTCAAATTGATCAACAAATTTAATTTACTGATTGATCATATTTAAATTTTTAATTGCATATTAGCATGTCTAAATCTTGAGCAAAGTTTATTGATTAGATCAAAGCATGCATAGAATTAATATTTGATTAATTTAGCTTCCGCTATAGCTTAAATTTTGAAAAAAGTTTTGAAATTGCATGCCTAAACCTTGCTAGGTTTCCATCATCATCTAGGCATGGAGATCCTTGGGCATGAGACCTCTTGGCATGCCTCCATCCTTGGCATGATCCTTCTCCAGGCATGGTGCTTTTCTCCTCTTCTTTGGCATGTGGAAGCCTCTCAGCCTTTGAGATTAGATCTCAGGGTTCTCCCCTCCTTCTAAAGAAGTTTGAGTCTTCATCCGTCTTTCCTGCAGAGTTTGGCATACAAGTGAAGTAGAGGATTCAAGCATCGAAATCTCGTAGAGCATCAACTTCAGGAGCTTCTACCTTGATCATCCTTCCACTGCACATCAAGGTATGATTTCATAAAAAGTTATGAATATTTAAATTTGTAATCTATTCAATTTTTTTTCCTGGCAATGTGATATAGATCGCATCCTTCCTTCAAACCCCTCAAGATGGATTAACTAGCACTTCTCATCCTTGGATGAGTTGACTAGAGGTTGAGGACAATGGCCAAACTAGTGCTCCTAATCCTTAGACGAGTCAACTGGAGGTCCAAGACAACATCAGCCAATCCTCTAGGATTTGACTTCAATAACTTTGAGAAATTTATGGATAACAACAAAAAGCAAACAATAAAGACGAGGCTGAAAAAAAAGGTTTGCATTAAAAGAAAAGAAAATTTACATCGAATTGATAAGGCTGATTACAAAATTAGTTTGGTCGAAGCTCAAGAATATTAAAACAACCCAACCACAAAATTTTCTCGGTCTTTACCAAGCTTGAGTATAAAAATAGAAAAGAAAAGGAAAAAGAAGAAGAGCCTAGTTCTGGGCATCAGTAGGAGCATTGAACTTCTTGGTCGAAGCATCAAGTTCCACTGATACAATCATGGGCGGAGGCTGGGGTAAAACATCAACAACCTCGACCGGTGCTTCCTCGATGTCCGCACTTTCATCTTCAATACCCACTTGGCTAAGGTTGAGGTCAAGGAAGAGACCCTTAACCTTAGCCCCTGCAGTATGCAAAGCCCTCCAAATAAGATTCAACCACGAACACCAACTTGGCCACTAGAAAACCGTATGAAGAACAAAAATCTTGGACCATCTTAGTCTTCGCAGCGTCGAGCTTCTTCTCCCATTAGGTGGCTACTATGCAAAGGGTATCAGTCACTTGAGCCTTAGCCTGGACCCGAGCATTAGCCACCTCAACCTCCATGGACCTTAATTTGGCCTTCAGGGACTCAATCTCCCTATTGGCCACTGTCTCCAACTCCGAGGCCTCAGCCACCTTCTTCTCAACCTGTATGCCTAGGCCTCAACCTCCTCTGAGGTCTATCGGGCTGCCTTCAAAACTCCCATGAAGTGGTCCACATGGTGGATGAGCTATAGAGGAGATTGGGTCAGCCAAAAAAAATGGAGAAGAAAAATTTATCGAACTTACTTGAAGAATGAAGTCATAAGATTCCTTGATGTGGTATCTAGAACCTTCCACATCAATTGCCTTGATGTTGGCTAAGAGAATGGTGACCTGAAGTAGTGCACAAGCAATCCAATTATTCGTCAAGCCTAACCTTCGGTCCTGAACACCCTACCTAGGTTCCATAGGGGACTTTTGAGGGGTCGAGAGTGGAGGGTCAACTCGATAAGGAGATTCATGGGAAGAGCCCTAAGGTGTTTCCGCACCTCAAGGGGAAGATGAGGCAGATGAAGGATGGAGCTGTTCCCCTAGAGCAACTGATCAGAGGAGGGGAATGATTGGACACCCTCTCCTTAGAACTGGACCATGGGCTAGTGCCTGTGGAGAACTGGCAACTAGCTAGGTGAGAATCATCTCAATTCAGCCTTGCTTGGGGATGGGAGCACTACTCAAGATCTGCTACCTCTTAGCAAAGTGGTACAACTCCATGGAATGTAGGAGGTTTCCTCTTTCTTTTTTTTTTGTTCATACATTTCCTCTTTCCCTTGGAATGATTGGTTTTCTTAAGGCAAAAATAGAAGATTTGTATAGCTCAGTTATTTGGGATATCTTTCCTAAGGATTTGTTCTTGGAGGAGGTTTAGGATTCAAATCCTATATATGGATAAACATAAGCAAACCATCACTTATTCCTTGTTTGGTTGTACCTACTTGCACCAAACCAATCAATTCTCTTCCATGGCTTCCACTGTTGACTAAAACTATGCAGAAATGCATCAAGTTGATTTGTGAAAAACTTCTCATGGCTTGTTTATATAAGCATACAAATTACTTTTCTAAATTTGAAAAAGCAAAAGAAGATCATAATTAAGGAAGAATTGTTTAAAATTTATACTTTTCATATAATATCGATTGTGGACCTCCATCCGAACTCGATTGACCTAATCCTTGGTTTCGGCTAAGGTGTGCAAAGGTTGGCTATATTTAACAAAATCCAAGGAGCATGGTCCTAGTTCAGCTAATCGCCTTAATTCGGCAAGCCAGCTATTTTAGATGAACAATCCTTCTCACAATCATAGAAAGGCCAAATAAGAAAACCCTAGCCATCAGCATTTGATCATGCCCCAAACCTAAGGCTTCACATTCCAAATGTGGAGTGTGATCCTTGCTAACGCTATCTGTGTGCGCTTTCTGGGAATAGCCGATGCCCTAGCATATACAACTCTTACTCTCCACCTATAAATAGAAAAAAAAGGGACCTCAGATAAGTTCTTGAGTGTCCCTAGTGTATACGACTCTTACTCTCCCCTTATCATGATGCACCACTACTCTCTCTCTCTTCTCATTCTCCAATTCTTAGCTAACTTGAACATCCGAGGGTCTCCACCAAAAAATCTTCAAGTCAGACACTTTTTGTAGGTCTAACTCCAGCACCCAAGAGATATCTCCTTCAGCACCTCATCTCTAATCGAGGACTCCTTCACCTCATCTTCTTTCAGAAAGATTAAGTCTGATATCTTTGGCTTGGGATTTGGTAGCCCCAGCTTGGCACTATAAAAAGGGCTAGACACTTTGAAAGCCCATTTTGAGAGAAAATATTTCATTATGAGGCCACAAAGAATAGCTTCAAATGCCTCCCGCCACTCTAATGGTGCACGACCCAATGATGCTCTACAGGGAGCCATCACACCTAAACTGGTCTTGGCACCACCACCTCCTTAGCCTATGTCAGTAGTCTCCAATGACCAGTTCAACAACCTCCTCCAACAGGTGCAAGCCTTAACTACTGCAATACCAGGAATGCAACAAGCTGATGTAGTTCAACCTGTATTAGATGCCTCATTCTAAGACTAAACTAGATCGGCAACCCAACAATCACCTCCTCATAGTCCAAGGCAAGGGTATAGTCGATATAGCCGATCTGAGAGCCCTGGTCAAAGATAACATAGGAACTCACCAACCCCATAGTCAGGGAAGGACTACACCCTGGGCAATCTCTCTCCTCGGCATTGAGATCCTTACACTACTCAAGATGATGAGGTGGAGAGGAGATTTTAGAAGATGCAATAGCACATCAGGATAGTGCAAGGATGAGCTCAATAGCACAACGTGGAACTCGGCTTTAACGCCAACCCCCCATTCACCAGGAGGATTATGGATGAGCCGATTCCACCATAATTCAAGATTCCACAACTGGAGCCATATGATGAGACCTCAGATCCCATCAAATACTTATAGAGTTTCGAAGCTCTGATGCTCCTCCATAAAGCAACTAATGGAATTCTCTATTGGATGTTCCCATCTACTTTGTGGAAAGCCATCCAGTATTGGTACTTAAGCCATCAGCCCGACTTGATTAACTCCATCGAGCAGCTCAGCCAATTGTTCATAACTCACTTTGTCAGTAGTCGCCAACAGCACCATGGCTTAGCCTCGCTTGTCAGCATTAAATAGTGAGAGGGCGAGTATATATGGGAGTACATTAGCCACTTTAATGCCATAATTCTCGAAGTATGTGACTTGGACCAATCAGTGGCCATGATCGCTCTTAAAGGTGGGTTGCTTAAGAATGCTTTCATCTTCTCACTCAAGAGGACGTACCCTAAGGACTTTGCAGAAATGTTGGCAAAGCAAAAAAATATGTGAATGCGAAAGAGGCAAGGGCTCGACATGGAGACCACCCAGAAAGAAAGAAGATGGAGAGTTTAGCAGTGGGAGACATAAGTGCGAAGGCCGCCAAGGTGATAGGAGATCACCCCAATCCCACACACCTTCTTGAGATAATTGAATGAGGACCTCACCCAAACATCGCTGATCTAGATCTCTGCCTCAAAGATTCAACAATTATACCTTGCTCAATACACCTCAAGTATAGACACTCATGGAAATCGAGCACTAGGGAGATTTATCGAGGCCAAGGAGGTTGACAACCCCACCACACAACTGAAATATGAGAAATAATATCATCAAGACCATGGCCATGATACTATGGAGTACTAGTAGCTTAAAGACGAGATTGAGGCACTCGTCAGGTAGGGACAACTAAAATGGTATGTTGAAGAATTGCCGAATCGAGATGAAACTAGGTTGAACCAATGTGGCTTGATGGTCCCTAGGAGAATAGACCTATGGTGGGAGTGATTTACACAATCTCTGGGGGGTAGTTTGGCAATCCAACCCTAGAATTATGCTGAGCTGAAGATGAGAAGTAGAAGAGATGGAAGACTAAAAATGAGAAGATCATCTTCTTCGATGCCAACCTTCAAAGAGTACAATATCCTCATGATGATCTAATTATAATAATTTTAAATATTATAAATTATGATGTACACTATATTTTAATTGATAATAGAAGTTCAATAGATGTTTTATTTTATGATGCTTTTGTAAGAATAGGTTTAGCTCGTGATTGGTTGAGGAGGCTTGATTCTCTTCTGGTTGGATTCTTTGGAAACACAGTACCCATAGAGCAAGTCATCTCTTTGCTAGTGACTACAGGCCAAGCTCCAAAATAGCCAACCATTCAGATCAACTTTTTGGTCATAAAAATCTTATCTGCTTACAATGCCATGTTAGGTCAACCAAGGTTGAACACTCTTTAAGCTATGGTGTCAACCTATATTTGTTGGTTAAGTTCCTCACTCCACATGGAATTGGTGAGGTCCTAGGAGATCAAGAGCCAGCCAAAGAATATTACTTGGCAATCCTATATGGAGAAAATCTTACAGAACCTCAACCCATAGAATAGTTTAATGTCCAAGACAAGTTGACAAACCAAATAGGGCAACACGTAAAATACCTCGTATCGATCATGCTAGAGGAGTCTAACCCAACTAGAATGGTCCAAGTTGACTCCAACCGAAATGATAAGGACCGTTAGCATCTTACTTCATTTCTCCAATCCAATATGGATGCCTTTGCTTGGTTAGCCTCATATATATTGGGTATAGACTCGGAGGTTACATTCATCACCTGAACGTGGATTCAGTGCATCCTATCTAACAAAAGAAAAGGAGTTTTGTGCCGAAGTACCAAAAAGCTATAAAGGAAGAGGTAGATAAGCTCCTAAAGGCTAGCTTCATCCAAGAGGTAAACTATTCTAAGTGTCTAGCAAATGTGGTACTGGTCAAGAAGATGAACAAAAAATGGTGCATATATATTGATTATACCGACCTCAATAAGGTGTTCCCAAAGGACAGCTACCTACTACCTCGAATTGACCAACCGATGGATGCCACTTTGGGTCATCATATTCTCTCCTTCATGGATACCTTCTCCAGCTATAATCAAATCCATATGGCTCCCAAGGATGAGGAGAAGACCATCTTTACTACTGATAAAGGTCCAAGATAATGCCTTTCAGCCTGAAGAATGTGAGGGCAACCTACCAGAGGCTCATCAATAAGATCTTCAAGGAGTAGATCAAAAGAAATATAGAGGTATATATGGATGACATATTTATTAAAGGCAAAGCTTCCAAGCACCGTATTGCTAACCTCAAAGAGACCTTCGTGATGCTGTGGTACTACCACATGAAGCTTAATCCCAACAAGTATGCCTTCAGGGTCACCTCCGATAAGTTCCTCAACTTTATGATATTGCAACATGGGATTAAGGCAAATCTGGAGAAGACTTGGGCACTTTAAGAAATGACACCACTAAAGACAATCAAAAAAAATACAGTGCCTAATAGAGAGGATAGCAACTCTCAATAGATTCCTCTAGAAATTGGCTCAGAGGAGCTTGCCACTCTTTAGAGCTCTTAAATGAATGAAGGACTTTCATTTGATGGAAGAGTGTTAAACTGTGTTCGATGAGCTAAAGAGGCATCTCGACTCCCCACCACTCCTTAATAAATCGAAGATGGATGAGGTGCTATACTTATACCTTGTGGTTTCCCTCTCACAGTCAGCTCGATGCTCGTCCAATAAGAAGGTACACTTTAGAAACTAGTATATTATGCAAGCCAAGTCCCTAATGACATGAAGACCAGATATATGAAGCTAGAAAATATGGTGTATACACTCATAATCTTAGCAAGGAGGTTTGCCCGTACTTCTAGGCACACATAGTCCTCATTCTTATTGACCAACCCATCAGGTCGGTACTCCGCCAATCGGACATCCCAAGTTGGCTAGCAAAATGGGCCATTGATCTTGGATGGTTCGCTGTAAAATATCTCCCATGGCCATCTATCAAAGCCTAGGTATTGGTGGACATCATTTTGGAGTGCACTATTCTCGAGGAGGCAAAATCCACACTAAAACTTGAAGTCGATGAACTCCAGGAATGCTATGTTCTTCATGTAGATGGTTCGTCTAGTGCAACAAGATCCAGAGCTGGGCTGATCCTCACCATCCTAGAAGGTGTGGTAGTAGACTATGCCTGGTGCTTCAGATTCAAAGCATTGAATAACAAGATTGAATATGAGGCCTTAGTGATCATGAAGGGAGCACGCAGGATTTCTAGCACTACTTTCAAAAATATTTTTTGATAAATGCACAGCAGATAATATTATTAATTATCCTAATAATGAAAAGGTATAGATCTAATATGAAAATCCTACATGCTAGAGGATCTAATGTATTATATATGCAAGCATCTTTGAAAATAAAAACAAGATCAACAGTAAAACTATTTTATTGCTCAATGTGTTCAGAATATGTTATCTTTTTGTGGGTAGAAGAATGCTACAATTTGATCTTCTCAATATAGATCTGAATGCCATGATACAGTCACACATGTCTGACCTCTACAGGTAATCCACATGAGGTCCTGATCCTGATCAGTTCCTCTCGAGTGCTAGCTCTGAAGAAATCTTCAATGGCTGATTTAGTTCAAACTTCTTTTGATCTTCTTCACCAGATCTACAGATGCTCCCAATCCCAATAAATGTAGATAAGAAGTTGAGGAGATTCTCCACCTAGATCTATGAAGTCACGACCCTCATAACTCATAAACCTAAATTTCAAATCCTTTATAGATTCTAGGGTATGCTCTCACCCAAAACCCTTGCTCCTAGAACTCTCTTATTTTTCACACACACAGAGAAGAAACTTTTTCTTCTCTCCTTTCAATGTTCCTCTCTTCTCTCTTCCTCTCTGCGCACATCCATAAAATCCAGCATTTTATAGAAACGCACAAAACATAGGAGCCATGAGGGGTTGGTTTAGATCAAGTGGTTACCCATTCATATTTAAATCCTATTCAAATTTAATTGGTAACTAGATCAAACCAATCTATAAGGTGCATGAAAAGAAAGAACGCACGCCCTCCCTTTCATGAAAAAACTTACAAGAAACATCTTTCTCATGGAGAAAGGATGGTGCAAATCAAAGGGTAATGTGGCATATGGAAAGACTAGTCAAATTAGTCTTACAATAGTCATCCAATTGAACCAATCCAATCCAAATTGGTTAGGCCCAATTAGACTAGATTAAACCTAACTTATTTAGGCTTAATTAGGCTCAGTTAAATTCTAATTAAATCAAAAATTAATCATGCAAATCTCTGATCAAATCAGAGGTTAAACCTTCTTGACATTAGATAATCTTATAACCTAATTGGGTCAAATCAAAATGAATCCAATTCAATTGATCTTCATCCAAAAATAATCACCCAATCAAATTAAGTTAATTAGTAATCAAATTACTAATTAAACTTTTCTTGATCAACCATTAGATTGGATAGGAACCTCTAGTGTGTGTGATCCCATAGGTTCGAACCTAAGTCGGTAGCCCAGGAATCAATTTCATGTATTAATTGAAGTGACCATCTAGCAATGGTACCCAACATCCAAATAGGCCAAATAGTACAATCACAATATTTAGAACCTATGTGAATATGGTTGCCACATAATTCATCTCTTTGACCTCTATGCATAGGATGATTCAGAGTTAAACTGTCAATCCTAGAAGATACATCCAAATCATATCTCAAAGTAATTAGTCCTATGATCCCTCACTAGGACTATCCTACCTAAGGCTTTCACTACTACAAAAATGGCCTGTCGCAGTGCTTACTATGGCAGTGATTTTCAAAACCAGCCATAGCTCCTACGGCAATGGTTTTCATTAACCGCTGCTATAGGTTGGACCTATGACAGCAATTTATAGCAGCGGTTAGTAGAAACCGCTGCTATAATCTGATTTATGGCAGTGGTTAATTGTAACCACTGTCATATATATATATATATATATTTTAAATATTATATAATTTTAAAATTTAATGCTCATCTTCTCCTTTTATTATCTAAATAATTATTATTAGAGTATCATCGCAAAAGATCACCTCGATCTGATGGCCTTAGGTTCGTCGATCAGAAAAAATTATTTTCGATGACCATGAATGATGATGCGATGATCCGATAGATGGAGACCTTTGATGGATTTAAAAACTTGCAACGATGATCTCGATGATGTTTGTAGCATACTATCAAAGTTTTACTTCAATCGAATATCGTTATCTTAGTCAATTTAGTATAGGTTAGTTTCGATCATTAAATGATAAATGAGTGATCAAAGGACCAAACGGCATTCAATTATGACATATTTTTTTTATAAATGATCTTGGCTACTACTTTAATCATTTTCTATGATGGTGATTATAAAATTCAACTCGTGAGATGAAGAATGATCTAAAACTATACGTCTTCTGATAACCATTCTAAAACTTCACTGGTTGTTATGCTCGTGCTTTTGCAATATCTACCTAACATGAATAGTTTATACAAAAATGATTTAAATTTTACTATCATCATTATATAAAATATTTAAAATTATAATTAAAATCATTTAACTAAAAAATTATCTCATAATCGAACACCATTTAACCCTTTGATCACTTATTTCTAATTTAACGGTCGAAATGATTTCATACTAAATTAATTATGATAATGATATCCGATTGAAATGAAACTTTGATAGTATGCTAAAAACATCACCGAGATCATCATTACAGATTTTTGGATCCACCAAAGATCTCCATCTATTAGATCATCGCATTGTCGTTCGTGATCATCGAAATCAAATTCTTTTGATCGATGAAGCTAGGGCCATCGGATCAAGGCGACCTTTTGCAATGACACTCTAATGATAATTATTTAGATAATGAATGGTGAAGATGGATATTAAATTTTAAAATTATATAATATTTAAAAAAAATAAAAAAAATTATTTCCAATCTATGGTAGTAATTATCAAAAATTGCTGCTATAGATCTACAGCAGTGATTATAGAACCACTATCGTAGATCTATGACAGCAGTTTTGGATAACCGCTATCGTAGATCTATGAAAGCAGTTCGATAACCACTATCATAAATCTATGATAGTGATTCGATAACCACTGCCGTAGGTTAGGTTAAAAATCTCCAAATTTTTTCTTTCCTCTCATGTGCACTCGATCTCTCTCACTCTCTCTCTCCTCCTCCTTTTCATCGCCAATAAGGCTCCTTAACCCCGGCCGACGTCGCCCCTCCTCCCCCCATGATCGGCATCGCCCCTCCTTCCCCCTCGGTCGGTGCCGCCTCTCCTTCCCCCCTCCCCCTCCGACCTTCCCATCCCCGGCCGCCCTCCCCACCACCCACCACCCCTCACCCGACCCCCCCACCCTCCATCTGACCCTTCCTCGACCCCCAGTGAAACCCCCCTCCGGTGAACCCCCATCCGACCCTCCCTCAGCCTCTCATGAAAGCCCCCTTCCGACGAACCCCCTACGAAATCCCACCCCCTCGCCCCCCCCCCCCCATTCGACCCTCCCTCTATCCCCAGTGAATCCCCCCCTCCAACAAACCCCCATCCGACCCTCCCTCAGCCCCTTATGAAAACCCTCCCTCCAACGAACCCCCATCCACCCTCAACCCTCCATCGGCCCCCCGTGAAAAACCCCTCTCCCACATTCTATCCTCCTCCAACTCTGTGCAAAAACCAAACCCCCCTTTCGGTGAGCCCCCCTCCACCCTCCTTCGGCCCCCGTGAAACCCCACCCCCCACCACCACCACCATTCTGACCCGCCCTAGTCGAGTGCGAAGCCTCCTTTGGCCTCCTCATCACTATGGCCCCCTCCCCTAGCCCCCATCCCCAGCTGCCTCTGCTCTCTCTCTTTCTTCTTTTTCTCTCTTCTCTATCTCACTATCTTGCTTTTATTTTACAGGTTACCTCTAGTGCCGTCGTCCTCCTTTAGCATCATCGTCGATGACCCTCGGAGCTTTCGATGTGACCTACTCTCTATAACCATAGGTATAATTTTTTTTAATTATATAGTATTATTTATTAATCATGTATATTTAAAATAATTTATAAAATATTTATCATAAATATTATAAATATTATAATTATTTGTATGCCATAGTTTTTGGGGCATGCCATGTTGGCGGCTGTGGACTAGATCTATCAATGGATTTAGTTCAGATCGAAATCTGGATATTCATATCCAACCTCAATTTTAATTACTAGTACTAGATCTGAACCTGAATACTCGATGGGTCTGTACTTGAGAGAGAAAGAAAGGGATCCGGCCTCGCCGCCATCATTGGGAGGGAGGGGGTCTGGCCTCGCCACCATCATTAGGAGGGAGGGGGTCCAGACTCACCGATGAGGGAGATTGAGAGAGGGAGAGTGGAAGATCGAGAGAGCAAGAGAGGGAGGGAGGGGGTCTGGCCTCATCGGCATCACTGGGAGGGATGGGGTCCAGCCTTGCCGATGAGGAAGATCGAGAGAGTGAGAGAGGGAGGGATGGGGTCCGACCTCACCAACGAGGAAGATCGAGAGAGAGAGAGAGAGAGGAACATTGAGAGATGAAAAAGCTGGGAGGGAGGGGTTCAGCCTTGCCACCATCGTCGGTGAGAGAGATCGAGAGAGGGAGAGAGGAAATGATCGAGGGGATGGCACACAGTTGAGCTAGCTTGGATATGCAGTCAAGTCGGCTCAGGCCATAATTGAGCCGACTTGGGGAGGACCCTAACCGAATGTCTCAAGCACAGAGTCAGCTATCTCAGGTATGGAGCTGGCTCAGCTTTTGAGTGAATAGAATTTGATATGTCACAATGTTATATTGATTTATGTTCATTAACGTTGTAGGTCATGATGGCACCGAAATGCCATCTAGCTTTCACCCCATCCCTCGGTGAGTTACACATAGTTCAGCATCCAAGAAACAGTTGGAGCATACTCCATCCACCTCGACATCGACTGCTTAAGAACCTCCACTGCCAGCATCTACTCCACCGATGGCATTTACTCCATTGGCGGCATCTACTCCATCGATAGCTGAGCCTCTACCATCGCCCATATCTGAGGCACATGCTACTATGCAGGTATTTGAGTGTACATTTTTATTATATTAGCACAACTTTATTTTTTATATAGTATTTATATACTTATATATTTACATAACGTATTTGCATTACAGGTGCATCATCCAGTTAGACATTTCATGGTCCCACACGTATGGCATACATGTGGAACCACTAGCATTAGGTGATGGTCTATTATGATGCGGAGGGGAGGCCGATAGGACAGATCGCATGGGAGATGCATTTTTTTTTGGAGTGCTTGTGAGGCGGCCGGACATCATTCCCATAGAGCCCAGAGACTAGCATTTGATGGATGCTGCCGTCAGAGATCGGGTACGGGAGGAGATATGGGTAAGTATGTGCATCTTAGTTATATTTATGCATTTTATATATTTACACTATATATGTTTGATTAGAATAATTTTATAACTGATTTTTGATAAATTTATGCAGAGGAGGTACGACTTCTCCGATCACGAGAGGGCTTGAGATGCCCGATCGAAGAAGATCGGAGAGTTATACTAGGGTTACAAAGTCAAGCTTCACAGAGGATGGCTCGAGTACCGATGAGATACTTCGGAGGAGCTTGTTTCCTGGATATAGGACTGTCCTCTGAGTCAGTGGGAGAGGATGGTTAGACACTAGAGGAGCCAGGAGTTCGAGGTAAAATTTCTAACTTTTAAATTTTTCAATATACTTAAAATTTTATTTAAATATTTTTTAAATATTTATTATTTATTTAAATTTTTATTAGGCTACCTTCCATCAGAATCAGAAGAATCGTACAGTCCAGGAGTATACGCACACTCTAGGCCACGAGTCTATGATCAGTCGTATGCATAGAGAGGTAATTAATTCTAAATCTTACTAGATAAATTAAATTCATATTTTTTATCATCTTTCTGATAAATTTGTTCTTTATTATAGCTAATGAGAGATGGAGTGATGCCCAGCTGTAGTGAGATCTTTCGATCCAACCGCACGAACAAGACAAACAGGCTGATGAATGCCACGATCGAGCATACTTTTGTAACTATTAAATATATTAGTATATATGATTAGTATTATAGCATTTTTCAAAAAATTTTATTTTAATTTATAATTATAGGATCAGTTTGATGTGCTTGCGAGTGAGGGCCTGGATACCTCTGGGCCCCATGATCATCTATCTCAGGTCTTAGGGCCTGAGCACTCTAGGAGGATCCGATGCAGGCCCGAATACATGCCAATGAGCTACTAGTTTGAGGTGAGCATCTTCTCATAGACTTTCGGTATCGTCAGTCGGGAGGAGCTTGAGGAGGCATTGGCATGGGCAGATCATACTGCGATGTGGGTAGATCGGGCTGAGGAGCATGCATCTCATTTGGAGGACATCGTGAGAGACATGATGTCGATGCTCAGCATGCATTTTAGAGATACGGGCTTCGAGGATATGTTGGCCCGTATTCCAGCTCTAGCTCTGACTTCGGCTCTAGCTCTAGCTCCGGCTCCAGCTTCGACTCCAACTTTCAGTGACGATGATGACATTATAGATTTAGAAAACTTTTGATGTATTTTATTTTTTTAAAAAATATTATAATAAATTTTATTCGATAATAAAATTTTAGCATTTTAAAATAATTTTTATGTTTATTATATTTTTTGATGTTATATATCTATATTTATCAGATAAAATATATAAAAAAATAAAAATTTTATTTTTTTAATTATTCAAGATCTATGACGGTAATTTTATAACCGCTGTCATATCCGTGCCAACCGCTGTCATAGATTTTTGATGCAAATAGTACCAACCGCTGTATTAGATCTATGACAGTGATTAAGAAATCAGTGCTATAGATTTTACCTATGGCAGCTGTTATGTAACTGCTGCTATAAATAACCTATGACAGTAGTTACATAACCGCTGCTATAGATCGATTTATTGCAGTGGTTTATAAACCATTGCAATAGGCTATCTATGGTAGCGGTTCAAACAACCGCTACAATAATCGCTGTCATAGAGCTATGGCGATGGCCGCAGTAGCAGCGGTTAGAAAATCACTACCATAGCCTATGGTAGTGATTTTTTGAGCTACAACAGCGGTTACGAATTACTGTCGTAGCCTTTTTTTTGTAGTAGTATTTGCTAAATTGAAATACTATTGAACACAGCTCCTAAGTTCAAGAGTGGTCAATCCCATTTTGACTCATACACCAACTCCTCAAGTACTTGACTGTACCTAAAAATCTTTTATTACTGAATTAGAAATTCAGATAGTCCAGCACCAAAGCATAGTGAGTTGCTTAAAAGTCACCATGGTGATCTCAGATTGGAGGGACACTTATGCCCATATTCTATCAGAGCAATTTTTGACAGCAGAAAAGCTTTGGAGTCGATCACGTTCAGTGTAGATGTGCCGCTACATCTCACCTATATGCCATACCAGTGTCTCTGCACTCCTTGGTTAGGAGAACAACCAAGCTATATGGTGCATAATGACCTATACTCGATAAATATTATCGTCCTTAGTAACAATATATCATTTGATCGTGAACATATCTAAGGACTAAATGACAAATCCTTGTTTGTCGATTCTAAATAGTCCTAAGGACTTCATCACAACAGAGAGAAGTTTATTAGAAGATGAAAAATTTATGATGAAAAAACTAGAATAATTTTTATTTAATTAATAATTTATATATAATTACATAAAATAGCTCAATCATCAATAGTTGATAATTGGCTTTGGGATACTATTTTCAATAATCTTTCACATGGCCTAAAGCCAATCGATGTAGTATCGTATACCCATCTTGGACTTGAAGTCATCGAACTCCTTCACCATTATGGCTTTAGTGAATGGATCGACCAGGTTCTCTTTTCCATCGATCTTTTGAAGATTGACGTCACCTTAATCCACGATCTTCCGAATAAGATGAAAGCGATGCAGAATATGCTTCATCTGTTGATGTGCTTTCAGTTCCTTTGCCTGAGCTATGGCTCCAGAGCTATTGCAGAAGAGCAGAACTAGACCATCTAGGAAGGGAGTTACTTCGAGCTCAGTAATGAACTTCTTCAACTACACCACTTCTTTGGTAGCACCTGTGCAGCAACTGAAGGAAAAATCCTATTTCCTAGGTCAGGTTTGTTCAAATCTGATTTGATCAAGAGGAATATTTTAAAAAAAAAAAATTCTTAGATCTAAATCAGATCTAAGACTTTTTAGATCTAACTTTTTGATCTAATAAAATAAAATAAAAATAAATTAAATTTAATTTAATTTATACCTTATTATTGGGTAATCCTATTATCCTATAATGATCCTGTTGTTTGCATGAGGTTCTGGATGTAGCCATACAATCGCCTGGCCTCTACCAGCATCCACTCGAAAAAGATCTGAAAATCTCCTCCTTCTCAATCTATCTTTCAAAAATCAAATCTGAATATGATCTTGAAGGTCTTCAAAATAGCTTTTGAAGATCTGGTGTCGTCTCTTGCAGCAATGCTGCCTTCTTCCTTTCTTGTCGCCTTTCTCCTGCTTGGATCGCACCAAACTGAAGTCCAAAACCTTTTGGGCATGGAGAGGAGAGAGGGAATTAGAGGTAGGCATAGAGAAGAGGGGAGAGGAGCTATATGGCATGGGCAAAGGACCAAGCATCATAATCCTAGGCGCAGACAGGATTTATATAGACCCTGCTGTGCCATGCAGTGCCACACCATCCTGGCCAATCACGACTCTCTATGCAACCAAATCTAAATCTGATTAGTGGAATGACATTATCTGATCCAATCAGATTAGAGTCCCTCACAAACCTCCTTAGGTGGTGCCAAGACTGGTCAAAGGTGAGTCTTTGGCGCCACCTAAGTTGAATGCATCAAGTAACTAGAGTCCTATCCATATGGGATCCCAAACTCTATCCTCTTTGGGCTCACGCCTCCCTAGGCATGCACCCCCTCTCTTTCCTTCTTTTAGTAGGGAAACAAAGATCAAAACTCTCTCCTATGAGTGCATGACACATGGGCAGATGTCTAAGTGTCAAAGATCAATGTTTGACCAAAGTCAAAAGACAAGATTTAGTAGGTGACGAAAAATGACAGTTGTTGTCTCAAATTTATCTCATAAATTAAGACAACCCTTTTTTGACCTGGACAAGCTCTAGTCAGACCAAGTAAAGATTTCTGAGTGAGTCCAAACATATTTGGCTTAGTCGAGATAACTTTTAATGATTGTTAAAGGAGAATATTAGGCTAAATCTTGTGCTAGCATAATTTTCTTGAACCTAATTGAATCTTATTCAAATCAATTGAATTGGGTTTGTTCAATTGATGATATCTAGATCCAAACCCTTGTTTGTATGATCTAGTTAGGTTCAGTTTTGCATGGTAATAGGATATGTCATGATCTCTATCGTCGACATCATCGAAACACCTTTCGATGGATCAGAACTTTTCTGATTTAGACAACTAGTATGATCGATCATCCAAATCATTCTAATTGCTCCCAAAATCCACCAGTGATAGCCAGTAGTATATGGTGGCAACCTATCAGAACTGAGAATGAATCTCTCGGTGTAGTTATCTATGTGATTAAGTTCCTCTATCATGAGTTCCGATTGGATTAGGGTTAAGGTGATCTCGTCAAACCTTAATTTTCGTCATATGAATTAATCATTCGATTCAAGTTCGATGTGAAAACCTAATAGAAACTCTTTCTATCATTTCACTTGCATTGGCCATGGGCTTATGGACTTGATTCTTTATATCATTCATAGGGCTGCTCTATTCATCGAGGTAGATAATCCATTATTGGTGCAATCCAATTCCTACAATGAACATGCTATAACCCAACATAACCTCCGGTTTCGATGTTTTAGAAGATTGAGTCATGGTGTAGTCAACTTAAACACTCAAGATGAACTTACTCAGGTCAAAGAACCAGACACACCACTGCAGCTTCGAGCCAATCATCAATGAGAAGGTAGACTTCCTCATGGCTGCTCGAGGTGGTCACACTCAGTGCCCTCATTCTCTAACGAGTACCTATACTCTCACTCCAGTATCTTTACATCATAGACATAAGACTCATCTATCCTAAAAAAGCGATCGTACACCAACCTTTCGGATCAATCATCATCCTCATGATGATCCTACGGTCGGGAGCATTTTATGAGTTAATAATGAAAATTCATGTCTTAAATTTTCAACTCTTAAAAATATGAACTACATTACCATTAACTCAAAGAATGTATCACAGACATTTTTAAATACACACTATGATAAAAAATAATCTATTTTATTATTTATAGTCAAAATAATATTTTTGTCCTTAGATGTGTATTACAAGTGTCAGCCAATTCTGGCTTCTAGGGCACACATATCTAATAAACTCCCACTTGACCTAAAGCCAATTAGCTACAAATCTAAGTCCCATCTTCTCAAGGTGGGCTTCGATCTTCTACTAGCCCAATAGCTTTGTGAGTGGATCTACTGCATTATTTGCTAAGTCGACTCTCTTGACCTCAATATAACCTTTCTCGAGGTAATCACGGATGAGATGGTATCGCCGCTCGATGTGCTTGGATTTCTGGTGAGATCTTGACTCCTTAGCAAGGGCTATGGCACCAATGTTGTCATAGTATAGAGGAATGACATCCGATGGCATCACTCTGATCTCTATGGTAAATTTCTTATACCAGAATGCCTCCTTCGTAGCTTCTGACGTAGCGATGTACTCAGCTTCCATAATGGAATCCACTATCACTATCTACTTGAAACTCTTCCAACTGACAGCACCACCATTACACACAAATAGACTCCCAGATGTCGACTTTCAATCATCTATATCGGACATAAAATCTAAGTCTATAAACCCCTGGACTTGGAGTTCTCCATTACCAAAAACCAACAACATATTCTTGGTTCTTCTCAAATACTTAAGGATACATTTCATAGAAGTCTAGTGTTCTTCACCTGGATTCGACTGATATCTGCTTGTGACACTAACAGCATGGGCTATATTAGATTGTATATATAACATGGCATACATGAGGCTCCCCATTGCTGAAGCATAAGGAATCTTGCTCATGCGTTCTATCTCCTTAGGTGTGCTAGGGCACATCTTCTTGGAGAGATGAATTCCATATTTGAAGGATACCAAATCCTTTTTGGAGTTTTCCATGCTAAACCTCTTTAGCACTTCCTCTATGTACATCTTTTGTGAAAGACCTAGCATCATATTTGGTCTATCTCTATAGACCTTAATTCCTAGAATGAAGTATGCTTCTTCTAGGTCTTTCATGGAGAATTCTTACGATAACCACATTTTAACTATGGTCAATATGGGAATATCATTCCCAATAAGGAGGATATCATCCACGTACAATACGAGGAAGATAATAGCACTCCCACTGATCTTTTTGAAGACACATGATTCCTTCTCATTTTTAATGAAACTAAATAATTTGATCACATGATTAAAATGAGTATTTCAGCTTCGAGATGCTTGCTTAAATCCATATATGGACCTTTGCAGCTTGCATACTTTATGATCAGCATCACTAGATGTGAAACCTAGCGGTTGTTTCATATAGATATCTTCCTCAAGGTATCCATTTAAGAATATCATTTTCGCGTCCATTCGCCATATTTCATAATCAAAATAGGTTGCAATAGCAAGCAATATGCGGATGGATTTTAACATAGCTACTAGCAAAAAGGTATCCTGATAGTCAATGCCTTTGCGCTGACTATATCCTTTTGCCACTAATCTAGATTTGAATGTCTCTACATTCCCATCTGCACCAATCTTTCTCTTGTAGATCTATTTACACCCAATAAGTACTATACCTTCTGATAGATCTACCAAGGTCCAGACTTGGTTTGAGTGCATCGAGTCAATTTCTGACTTCATTGCCTCTAACCATTTCTTGGAGTCGATATCCAATATCGCCTCGTCATAAGTTTTGGGATCATCACCATGAATCCTATTACCTACGAGAAATATTTTCTCTATTTTCTCTGAAATAGTACCTAAGTACCTATCAGGAGGATCGAAAATCCTTTTCGATCTATGTGGTGAAGGAGGTAGTGATTGTATTGGCTCAACCTGATTTGGTTCCATGGGGTCCTTAGCTCGTTGCTCTTATGAGACTTTCTCCTCGAGCTTGATCTACTTTTCAATGCCACTATCTTGAATAAACTATTTTTTTAAGAAAGATAAAATGCTGACTCACAATCATATTATGATCTTCTGAAATATAGAAATAATATCCTAATAACTCTTTAGGATATCCTATAAATCGAGCTTTAAAGGACCTGAAGTCTAACTTGTCCACTTGTCTTTTAACATAAGTCGGACAACCCCAAATTCTGAGATGACTCAGACTTGATTTCTTACCATGCCATATCTCATACGGTGTGGTAGGAATGGTTTTAGAGAAAATCTTATTCAGTATATATATATAGCAGTTAACAAACTATGTCCCCAAGGAAAATCAAGAAGGTCTGTGAAGCTCATCATGGATCAGACCATATCTAATAGGATCCAATTCCTCCATTCTGAAATTCTGTTGAGTTGAGGTATTCCAGGTGGAGTCCATTGAGAGATTATGTCATTTTTCTTGAGATAGTTCAGAAATTCTCAACTAAGGTATTTACCTCCTCGATCTGATAAAAAAACCATAATGGATTTTTCAGTTTGCTTTTCGACTTTATGTCTGAATTCTTTGAACTTTTTAAAAGCTTCAGACTTATATCTCATAAGATACACGTACCCATACCAAGATAAATCATCAGTAAAGATTATGAAGTAGATAAAGTTGCCTCTAGCCGATACATCAAATAGGCCGCACACATCAGTATGTACTAGGGCAAGTAGATCCATGACCCTTTCCCCATGTCCTACAAAAAAGAGCTTAGTCATTTTGCCATGAAGATAAGATTCATAAATTGGATATATAACTCAAAAGTCAACGGACTCAATAGCCTAATTTTCTCTAATTTGTTAATCGTATCTTTTGCTATATGACCTAGTCTTAGGTGCCGTAGATACCTATCGTTTGGACTATCCCTGGGTCATTTTGATCTTATGACCTTCACATTTTGCTCGATATTAAAAATAGATACATCAATATGTAACTGATAGAGATCGTTAATGAGGAAACCATTTGTAATTTTATTTTTTTCATAAATAATATTACAATGGTTCTTAAGAAAACTAATTACATACCCTTCTTGTGCTAAACATGAAATAGAAATCAAATTTCCATTTGCAGCAGGCACATAGTAACAATCCCTAAGAACTAAATTTAAGCTAGATGATAGTCGAAGAGGATAGGTTCTCATGGCCACAGCAGCAACTCTTGCTCCATTTTCGATGCGTAGGATCATCTCACCATCCCTCAACCTCCTGCTATCCTCAAGATCCAGCATGGAAGTGCATAAATGAGCACTAGAACTAGAGTCAAGCACCCAACTGGATGTAGAAGAAACTATAAGGTTAGATTCAATGACGAGCATACCTCCAGAAGGATCTGTCTCCTTCTTATTCTTCAAGGTGGCCAGGTATATAGGGCAGTTTCGCTTCCAGTGGTCGTTAGTATTACAATGGAAACACTTTCCTTTATCAGCGGCCTTCTTCTTCAGCTCTGTCTTCTTTTTCTTTCCACCTTCCATCTTTTGCCTTTTCATAGACTTCTTCTTCTTTCCAAAATACTTTCTCTTAAAAGAAGTCCATTCCATAGCAAGCACTGAGCCTTTAGAACCTTACATAGAAAGCTCAGTAGTAACTAGCATGTTCATAAGTTCATTCAGAGTACTCTAAAGTTTATGCATATGGTAGTTCATGATAAACTACCCAGATGCATCAATCAAGGATTGCAGAATTATGTCATTCTGCAGATTCTGATCTAACTTCACTCCAAGCTTCTCAAGCTCTTTCAAATCCTTGATCATCATCAGACAATGATCTTGGACTGACTACCCATCATATAGCTGTACGACTCTGTTCATCAAACAACTCTTGTAGGTGAGCCAATATTTGGCAGACAGTCTTGATATCTTCATGTTAGCACTGAAGCTCATCAGACATCAAGCCCAACATGTAGTATTTGATATTGTTATCTTCATCCATCCATTTGTCAAGAGACGCTCTCTGTTCAACGGACGGACGAGCTGATAAGGTGGAAGGATCCTGATTCAATACATGAGTTAGCTTCTTGAAATCCAAAATAATTTCAAAATTTTGGAGCCAATCCTTGTAATTGAGTTCGGTCAGTCTATGCGTGTCCAGGATATATGCTAGTGGGTTGGATGTAGACATTTTCTGTAGAGAGTCAAAGTTTCTAGTTAGATTTTGTAATTAAGACTTGACCAATTTGTTTAGAAGTTTAATTTTTAAAAATAAATTAGCTTCCACTATTTTTATGGATCCCTACACTCTTTTTGTAGAGATGCAAAAATCTTCATGATTAATAATTTCTAGTGGATGGTGCAGTCCCACCAACTGACTCATCACCTCACCTAATAGTTATTGGTGATAGGTTAGCCAATGAGTGAACAACTCTTGTTCAATAATTTTTTAATCATGATGCACCCATGCTTGGTCTCTAATTCATGAATCTCACCATGTCCGAAATATTGATTCACTCCTTTGTTAAGTCAGACCCACCATTTGCAGAGATTGGATTCTTAATTGGGTCTCAAATCGTATCCAGAATATTGAGCCTAATCCATCCTTCAGTGTGTAGCATTCAATGTCTAATAGACATGATTGCATCTTTTCGGTGCAACTGAACCACTATGATCAATCGAGAATAATCAACCTCGAGAAGGGCCCGCATATCTACAATGATGGAAGACCTTAGACTTAATCTTTTCTTAGAAAGATTTGATTTAGGTCTTTTTAAACTTGACTTGACATAGTCATAACCATTATGACTAACCTAGTGGCATGGGTTAGCTCGGATTATTAGCCACCTCAGATCAGAACTGAGCCGACAAATATGGCTAGGTAAGTGAGATCGGTGGAAGGGATATGCCATTAACTCAACAAGAATGCATTCGAGTCGAGTAGCTCTCAATTAAAAACTAGTTGATCGTATCTGCCAAATTTATCTTAGACACCAAATTGTTGAGCCAGAACCAATCGAATTAGCCTACAATCCAGACTCTAACCACTAAGCCTAATTAGGTCTTAACTTGATCGATCATTTATGTGACTCGACCTTGATCCAGACTTAATCCTATTAGGCTGGTCAATTTAAGCACTCTTGACCCCATCTAATCGACTCTTGATTCAATTTGATCAACCGCTAGACCTAATTGAGTTACCCAAGCCCGAACCCAATTTTATGAATATGTCTTAGATCTAAAAATTCTTAATTTTAGATCTAATATATTTCATAATCTTAATTTTTAATTAAGTTTGGGGTTCATAAACAAAACATGTAAATAAAATCCTAGAATTTTAGGATCTAGGGTTTTGTAGAAAGTAAGTTCTTGATTTTTGATTAAGGACGAACGCGCAATACCCCTACACATCATAAGAACATCCCATCAAATGAGAGGAGATGGCTTTTAAATCCTACTTTATTCTTCTAACCAGACGGCTAAGGGAAACTCCTTAATCAGAAATATGATGTATCTACAAAACTAGTTAGATCTACATATATATCATATATATATAATTGATCTAATTTTAAAAATATATTTTGCATACATCTCATGTATCATATCATACATATTTTTAGATCTAAATTACCTCATAAATATCTAAAAAATAAAACTTAAAATTGATCATATCAAATTAAATTTATTCAAAATAACTTTGTAGAACTATTCTACAACTAGTCTAAACATGCATCTATCATATCTCATATGAACAAAATTAAATAAATTTATTTTTTATTTTTTAGATATAATTATATTATTTATAATATTAAAAAATAGAAAATAAATAAATTTAAAATTATAATTAATTAAATTAAAATTATGATCATCCTAGACTATACATAGAATAATTCTATTTCTAGTCTAGTCATGCATCTCATACATATCAGATCTAGATTATTTAATTTTTAATCTTTTAATTTTAGATCTAATCATATCTTATGTGATATCTAAAATTATCTAATTATTAGATTAAAATAAATTAAAATTATATCTAAATAATTATGAAAACCTAGCTCTGATACCAGTTGAAGGAAAAATTCTATTTTTTGGATTAGGTTCATTCAGATCTGATTTAATCAAGAAAAATATTTCAGAAAAATTTTCTCTTAGATCTAAATTAGATCTAAGACTTTTTAGATCTAACTTTATTGATCTAATAAAATAAAATAAAAATAAATTAAATCTAATTTAATTTGTACCTTGTTATTGGGTAATTCTATTATCCTATGATGATCCTATTGTTTGCCTGAGGTTCTGGATGTAGCCATGCAATCACCTAGCCTCTACCAGTATCCACTTGGGAAGGATATGAAAATCTCCTCCTCAATCTATCTTCTAAAAATTAGATCTAGATCTAATCTTCAAGATCTTCAAAATAGCTTTTGAAGATCTGGTGTCGTCAGTTGCAGCAATGCTGCCTTCTTCCTTTCTTGTGGCCTTTCTCTTGCTTGGATCACACTAAACTGAAGTCCAAAACCTTTTGGACATGGAGAGGAGAGAGGGAATCAGAGGTAGGCATGGAGAAGAGGGGAGAGGGGCTATATGGCATGGGCAAAGGACCAAGCATCATAATCCTACGCGCAGATAGGGTTTATATAGACCCTGCTACGCCATGCAGTGCCGCATCATCCAGGCCATTCATGGCTCTCGATGCAATCAGATCTAAATCTAATTGGTGAGATGACATTATCTGATCCAATTAGATTAGAGTCCCTCACAAACCTCCTTAGGTGGTGCCAAGACTGGTCAAAGATGAGTCTTTGGCGCCACCTAAGTTGAATGCATCAAGTAACTGGAGTCCCATCCGTATGGGACTCCAAACTCTATCCTCTTTAGGTGCATGCCTCCCTAGGCATGCGCCCCCTCCCTTTCCTCCTTTTAGTAGGAGGACAAAGATCAAAACTCTCTTTTATGGGTGCATGATAAATGAGCAGATGTCTAAGTGTCAAAGGTCAATGTTTGACCAAAGTCAAAAGATAAGATTTAGCAGATGACGAAAAATGGTAGTTGTTATCTCAAATTTATCTCATAAATTAAGACAACTCTTTTCTAACCTAGACAAGCTCTAGTCAGACTAACTATAGATTTTTGAGTGAGCCTAAACACATTTGGCTCAGTCGAGATAACTTTTAATGATTGTTAAAGAAGAATATTAGGCTCAATCGTGTGCTAGCACGATTTTCTTAAATCTAATTGAATCTTATTCAAATTAATTGAATTGGATTAGTCCAATTGATGATATCCAGATCTAAACCCTTATTTGTGTAATCCAGTTAGGTTCAGTTTTGCAAGGTAATGGGATATGTCGTGATCTCTATCATCGACATCATCGTAACACCTTCCGATAGATCAAAACTTTTTTGATTTAGATAACTAGTATGATCGATCATCCAAATCATTCTAATTGCTCCCAAAATCCATAAGTGACACCTAGCAGTATATGGTGGCAACCTATCAGAACTGAGAACGAACCTCTCGGTGCAGTTACATGTATGATTAAGTTCCTCTATCATAAGCTCCGATCGGATTAGGGTTAAGGTGATCTCGTCAAACCCTAATTTCGATTCAAGTCCGATGTGAAAATCCTAATAGAAACTCTTTCTATCATTTTACTCTGCCTTGGCCATGGGCTTATGGACTTGATTCTTATGATCATCATAGGACTGCTCCTCATCTACCGAGGTAGATAGATCTCCTATTGGTGCAATCCAATTCCTACAATAAACATGTTATAGCCAACATACACCTTAGGGTTCTAAATGGCTAGGAGACCGAGTTATGGTATAATCAAACTATAACACCCTCAAGGTGAACTGCTGATGCACCTCAGGTCAAAGAACTAGATACACCACTACAGCTTCAAGCCAGTCATCGACGAGAAGGTAGACTTCCTCGTGACTGCTCGAGATGGTCATGCTTAATGCCCTCATTCTCTAATGAGTATCTGTACTCTCGCTTCGGTGTCTCTACATCGTAGACTCAAGACTCATCTATCCTAAAGAAGGGATCGTACACCAATCTTTCGGATCAATCACCATCCTCATGATGATCCTATGATCAAAAGCATTTTATGAGTTAATAATGAAAATTCATGTCTTAAATTTTCAACTCTTAAAAATATGAACTATCATTACCATTAACTCAAGGGATGTATCACAGATACTTTTAAATACACAGTATGATAGAAAATTATCCATTTTATTATTTATAGTCAAAATTATAATTTTGCCCGTAGATGTATATTATAAGTGTCAGCTAATTCTGGCTTCTAAGACCCACATATCTATCAGCAACATACTCCACCTCGCACACTAAATCGGTCATGGAGTGCTACTTGAAACTTTTCCAGCAAACAACACCACCATTAAGAGTAAACACATATCCCGATACACTCTTGCTGTCATCATGACTAGACTAAAAATTAAAGTCTGTAGATCCTATAAGTTTCAAGTCCGATTCACCATAAACAAGCCACTGATTTTTAGTATTTCTTAAATACTTCAAGATAATTTTAACAACCTTCCAGTGGTTCTCCCCTAGATTAGATTGGTATCTACTCACTATCCCTAGTGAGTATTGCACATCTGATCGCATACATGTCATGGCATATAAATAGAACCCACTGCCAAAGCATATGAAATTCTACTAATACGCTCTCTCTTTTGAGGTGTTATCGGATAATCCCTCTTCAAGAGAAAAATTTCATAGCCTATTGGTAGATAGCCTTTCTTGAAATTCTCAATGCTGAACCTCTTCAGTATAGTATCAATGTACGTGGGCTGGGGCAACCCAAGCAACCTTTTATATCTATCTCTATAGATCTTAATCCCTAGGATATAGAAAGCTTCTCCTAGATCCTTCATGGAGAACTATGACGACAACCATATCTTTATTCCTTATAATGCAGGAACATTATTTTCGATTAAGAAAATATCATCCACATACAAAATGAGGAATACAACTATTGGACCATTAGCTCACTTATATATGCAGGGCTCTTTTTCATTCTTAACGAAGCCATCCATCTTGGCCATCCTATCAAAATGTATGTTCCAACTCCGAGATGCCTGCTTCAGTCCATAAATGGATCTTTGAAGCTTGCACACCTTAAACTCATCTATGGATGTGAAATCTTCAGGTTGTATCATATACACCTCTTCAGTCAGCTCTTCATTTAGGAAAGTCATTTTTACATCTATTTGTTAGATTTCATGGTCTAGATGCGCAGCTATCGCAAGCATAATCCGAATGGACTTGAGCATTGCCACAGAAAAAAAAATCTCATTATAGTCAATACCATAATATTAATGATGCCCCTTGACAACCATACGGACTTTATAGGTCTCCACCTTTCCATCTACACCTCTTTTACTTTTGAAGACCTACTCACATCCTATGGATTTTATTCCTTCGGATGGGTCAACCAATGTCCATACATTGTTGACCTTCATGGACTCCATTTTGGATTGCATAGCCTCAAGCCATTTTTCAGAGTCGGATCTCTACATTTCACCCATGTAGGTGATTGAATTCTCATCGTTCTCATCAAGTTCGACAGGATCACCATTCCAGACCAAGAAATCATAGTATCTATCCAACTGATGTGATACTCTACCAGATCACCTTAAAGGTGCAGGTTCAATAGGCTCCAGGTCTGATTAAATCAAATCAGATTCAGGTTTAGCTACTTGTGTTGATTCTTCCACCTATCAAACTTTCTTAAGCTCAACCTTAGAGGCATTAGTCCCTTCACCAAGGAACTTCTTTTCTAAAAAGACTGCCTTAAGGCTGACAAACACCATTTGTTCATCAGCTAGGTAGAAGTAATATCCTTTGGTCTCTTTTGGGTATCCTATAAACCTAGGTCCAAGCTTGTCCATTATTGAATATTTGACATAAGCCAGACACCCCCAAATCCTAAGGTACGAGAGTACTAGCTTACGTCCTATCCATATCTCATATGGTGTTTTAGAAATAGACTTACTCGGAACCCTATTCAGAATATGGTGTTTTAGAAATAGACTTACGTCCTATCCTATCCATATCTCATTACGAAATAGTTTGAACATTTCAAACAACTCCAACTTATGCTTCATTAAATAAACCTACCCATACCTCGATAGGTCATCTGTGAAGGTTATGAAGTAGAAATATCCATCTTTAATGCTTGTGCTCATGGATCCACATACATCAGTATGTACTAGACCTAGGAGTTCACTGGCACGTTTATGCTTTCCAATAAAAGATGACTTGATCATTTCCAAGAAGATAGGACTCATAGGTGGGAAGTAATTCACAATCACTGACCTTAAAAGTTTCTTCTTAAGCCAATATGTTTATTCTATTCTTGTTGATATGACCTAGTCTACATTGCCAAAAGTAGACATCTAACACTTTGTCTATTCTAGGATGTTTATCGGAGGTTTGGACTATGTTAACAGGCTATGATAATAGATATATTCTATTATTTAATTATCCAACATAAACTATAACACCATTCAAAATGATATCACAAAAATTTACTTTTATTGAAAACTGATAACTGTTCTTGGCCAAAAGACCTATAGAAATTATATTCAATAAAAAATTTGGACAAAAATGACAATCACTAAAAATAACTGTATAAAAATTGATTACAAGGTTCATGATTCCTAAAGCTAGAACTAAAACTAGTCTTCCATCTCCAGCATTTAGGAATCTCTCATCTTCACCAAATCTCCTATTGACCTGTAAACCTTGCATCGAATTACAAATATGATATGGGCTTTCGGTATCTAATACCCAGGCAATAGTATCATAAATTGAAAAGTTTCAAGGTGTTATCATATAATTATCTTGCACCGCAACTACTTGCTTCCTCCTCGGCCAATTCGGATCCAGGGTGGCAATGCACTAAGAACAGTTTCTCTTCCAATGCCCCTGCTTCTTGTAAAAGAAGCACTCCGTGCGACTCTGGTCAGACTTGTACTTCTTGGTCTGATCCTATGCAGACATCCTAGCATGCGGCTACATCTTCTTATCGTTCTTCTTCTTATTCTTCTTTTCTTTTTTAAAGGGTCAACCAAAAAAAGACCCTTCAACTACATTCACCATCTCCTTATGGAGCTGGTGATCCTTCTCAAAGTTCTGCAGCAATTCCAATAAACCATGGTAGTTCACTGCAGGCTTTGTCATTCTGAAATTAGTAAGAAAAGGAAGGAAGAACTTGGGTAATGAATTTAAGATCGCATCCTTCCCGAGTTGCTTATGCAGGAGAAAACCTAGCTTACTCAGGCGTTCAATCATCTTGATTAAATATAATACATGATTAGTGACTGACGTTCCATCCCTCATACGAGCGTTGAAAATGGCACAACTGGTCTTATGGCTTTCAACATCGTCAGGCATGCCAAAGGAGTCGTTCAACATTTGAAGCATCTCCTTGAGCTAGGTATTTTCAAACCTACAGCTGAACTCATCATTCATTACTGCCAACATAATGCATCGAATGGTGGTGCGGTCATTGAACCACTTCTTGTAAGTGCCTCTCACCGTCTTAATAGCATTTGGAACTGACTCCTGAGGTACCGGATCAGTCAACACATACAAGATCCATTCATGCTCTAGGACGATCTTCAACTTTCAATACCAGCTATCGAAGTTGGGTCCCATTAGTTTGTCATTGTCCAACAATGACCGGAGTGATAGAATAGTGGCTATTTTTGCACATTAAAGAAAAACCAAAGATCTAATTAGTATATGAATTATTTACTCTAAAGACTTGGACTTTAGTCTAACGATTCTCTCACTATTTTGTTCAAATCGGTAGCCTCTATCTTCAATTCGAGAAATTACTTCTAATTTCTTAGTGGGTACTAGAATCCACATAGACTACACATAAGCCCAACTTTGGTTGGTCAATCCATGTGCACCTATAGATAGATTCATAATCAATTATTTCACCAAACAACTTCTAATAATTTAATTTTTGCCTCAAAAATCTAATCAGTAGGCTTTGGCCTCTACTGAAAAGATTCAATTAGGTCTAACCATTAACATGACTATATTTGGTGCATCAGACCAATGAATGATTAGGCCCGACTTTAGCCGGCCAACCTGACTACCATTAGAAAGACACGATCAAATTATCATACTATGAATGATAATTTCATTAGTCAATAAGCATCAGATCTTTGGACCTCCAATGATTATTAAACTAATGGACCCATTATCACTCAACTTAATGGGAGGCTATGACTTAGTTATCATCATAACTTTATCATTTTAAGGATCTAATAATTTTAGAGAATTTTATTAATCGATTTTAAGAAGAATTGACCATCCAATTTAGATCCTCCCATTGACCTCACCTAGTTAGATCAAAAAAGGATCTAATTAATGGCATTAGGAGCACCTAAATCAGTCAAACTGATTTACCAAATTGACATGGATGAGCCCAAATCACCAAGTGGTCTAATCGAAACCTATTCTACCAGGATGGCTAGGTAAGTGAGATCAGTGGAAGGGATATGCCATTAATTCATCAAAGATTGAATCAGTGCGAGTTGCTCCCTATTGCCCAAAAATGTAGCAATCCAAGAGGGTGGGTGAATTGAGTTGTTTAAAAAAAATTTAAATCAAATTAAATTTTAAGCAAGTATGTGCTTTTATTTAAGCTAAGTTGTTTATTTGAGATGTGTATAATGCAAGCAACAGTGGAATCACAATATAATTAGGGCTATGCAAGAATTTAATAAAGCTAAGCAAAAATTAAAAGTATGCAAAATAAGAGAGAAAAGGCACAACACAAATACAAAATAATTTATAGTGGTTCAGTGCACCCTCGCACGTACATCCACTCTCCAAGAGCTCCTTGGGAATTTCACTATAATCTCTTGACTACAGTATGTTTGTTTTAACCTGGAATCACAAATAAATCCAGTTAGTTTTCTAGGATCACCAACCACAATCTTACACTGATAATTTTTCAGACTTACTATCAACCTAGTTGATTTTTTGGATCACCAACCACAACCTTACGCTGATAGTTTTCTGGGCTCACTATCAATTCAGTTGGTTTTTCAGGCTCACCAACTAAAATCTATACAATATCCAATTCTTGGCTTGGACGAGCCTTCACCCAAAGTTTCTTTCCCCCAAAGAAACTTGTAAACAAATTAAACTACAAAGATAAGTAATTTTATCACAAAACCAAAAATCAAAAATAAACTCTTTTGATGCATGAAGAAGAGGTTGATGATTGGCTCTTTTGAAGCTTGAACACTCTTCTTTGAAGCTTGAGAGGATGCTGGAGATGATGGTGAAGATTGCCCTTGAAAGCTCTTTGAAATCAGTACTTGGTTCCTCTCTTTTCTCTCTTCTTTTGATATGCAATGAATTTCACTCAAATCTAAAATATTTTCTCTTTAAAATTTCTTAATCTTCCTTTCTAAATATTTCTCTAGCCTTTTATAGTCTTAAAGATGGCTGGAGAAGGAGTTTTGACCATTGGAAGGGCTGATCTAGCCATTGGAGTGAAAAAATAGCCATTAGAAAAAATTCTGCATACTTCAAAAAATTCTATAGAACTAGCCATTGGAGATTGAGTCGAATCTCAAGTCGACTCGAGCCTCAGCTTGAGATCTTTTACTTTGCTCGAGATTTTTTACTCTTCTCACTCCTCAGCTCGTGGACCTCGAGTTGACTCGAGCCTCTGCTCGAGACTGTGCCTAACTTTACTTAAAAATTATCATCTTCTATATTTCTTCTAAGACTTCAACTCAAGAATCTTGAGTCGACTTGAACCTCTACTCGAGATCTTGTCCTAAAATCACCATTCTCTGGATTTTCACTGAGACTTCAACTTGAGAACCTCAAGTCGACTAAAGCCTCTACTCGAGACTATTCCTTTTGAAACTTCTGTGTGCCAGTCTGCGTGTCAACTCGAGCTAAACAATAAATCGAACCATAAATCGACTCATGGGCTTCTTAAGCTAAAAAATTTTTGCATGTCTTTCTATTTAAGGAGCTTTTTGTCTTGAACTTTTGAAGATTTCTTCCACCTTGATTTTTATGGTCTTTCCCACTATTAAGGCTTCCAAAAACTTAGAGTTTGGGCTCTATTTGATCATTAATCATCATCCTTTTAAAAGAGTTCTTCTATGAATAATTTTTTCATTTTTTAAATACCTAGAAAATTCTACATTCACTTATGAACATATGATTAGTACCATAATCACTCAATATTTTGTAATCATCAAAATCAATCATAGGGTCAACAATCTCTCTCTTTTTGATGATGATAAAACTTTGAGTATATGCATAACAAAGTATAATATGAATATAAATCATAAAGTAAATAAGTGAGCTCTTTCAAGAACATCCTTCATGAAAGCTTCAAAAAGATTTTAAGAATATACTTATTTTGTATAAATATTTCAAGCAAGCAAATAAGCATCTTACACTTTAAACATATTCTTCTCGTACATACTTCAACTTAAATGAAACATATGAGCATGTAATTAATTCAAATATAAACTCAATAAGCATATACTCAACGTAACATCTCTTCCCCTTTTTGACAGCATCAAAAAGTTCAAGAAAAAAATTTAAAATGAATCATCAAAATCAATTTAAATTTAAATATATACATATTTAATGTTTAAATTTAGATTTTCAGCTTGTGATACCATCTCCTCTTTTGGATAACTACTCCCCTTTTTTAAAATTTGATAGTAAATTATGACTGAATTTCTTCTTTCTTTTAATCAATATATGTTAAAATGAAACATAGCTCCCCTTTTTTGAATAAAGTTGATACATTAATTTAAATTTTCAAATGCAAAGATGAAATTGTTTTAAAATTTAAGAATTGAAGAGTAATATATATTTCCAAAATAAAAATATTTGAGTATTAAGACCAAATATAAGATATATTTCAACATTCATCACTTTCTTTTCATATATTTTAGATTCATCACTTTCTCCCCCAAAATTTAGAAATGATATTATGAATGTATGAGAGTAAATTTGTAGTCCTAACACATAGTATTCAAGCAAAATTAGAGCAAAACATATTATCAATGCAACATATGTTTGAGAAGAAGATTGTTTGATATCAATTATAAAAAAAAAATTATACCAATTTTGATACCTATTACTAAAAAAAAGCTTCAACAGTAAATTTCTTAGTAATTATTTTTCTTGATACAAAGAAAATGAGCATTTCTTTCTTATCTTTGAGAGGTATCAATCAATTTAAAGAATAAAGATATCAATCTTATAATTTGTCTCAAGGAATAATGTCAATCGTATATTCATACAAAACAGATTTGAGACAATATATTCTTTTTTCTTTTTTACCAAAGATAAAGTAATAGAGTATAAAGTAATAATGATCTATTTGATACCAACTATTAAAGTTTTTGATCAAGTAAGATGAATCGATTAAATTTAGATCAAATTATTTTGATAGGTTATTTTGAATTGATATCAATACCAATTTTTTTTTTAATTTAGATCTTCCTTTTCTTAAGAAGTACTGCTCAATTAAGTTTAGAAAAGGTATAAAGTTTTTTGAGTTTGTCTCAAATAATATCATATCAGCCATACAAAATCAAATTTGAGATAAACACAATCTTCTTCTTTTGCCAAAAGATAAAATAATAGAATTTAAAGCAAGAATAAACTACTTGATACCAATTATGAGAATTATGATACCAATTATAATATTCTTAAAATATTATACTTAAATAAATTTAAAAAAAGCTTGAACCAATATCTTTTAAAAATATTCTACTTAAAATAGAAAATAATCAATTTAATTCTTCTTAGTACCAAATATTTTGAAATTCAATCCAAATAGCAACTATCCAAAAAGAATTATCTTTCTTCTTCAAAATATTTTCTTAATATCAAATTAAGACACCACTTGAAGTTTTCAAATTCATTTTTTTTTTGAAAATAAACAAGTGAAGCAAAGTATTTTTCAAATACCAATTAATTATTAAATGGCACAATCAAATCAATTATTACATAAATGGATAAATCATAAAAATGCTCAAATCAAAGATGGACAAACATAAGTGACTTATTTTTATGTTCAACAATGATTATTCCAAAATAAGTCAATCATGAATATAAAATGATTTCTCTTGAAAGATTGCAGCTCCTAAATGATGGGGGTATCACTTGAAGATCTAAGAAGAGCAATTTCTCTTGTTATCTTTCAACATAACTCAATCAGAATTTTTAATCGAAATAAGATTAAGTTTAAAAAATATCTCTCCCTCATTTTGAATTCAAAATTAACTTGGTTGGTTTCATAAAATATAATTTCAATAGTATATTTTCTTTTTCTCAAGACCATAGATTTAAAAAGGAATACTTCTCAAATTTAGTTAAGGATTAAAAAGCTCAACAAAAGAATTTTTAGAAATCATCAAGTAAAGTATCAATTAAATCTATAAATCTACAAAGACATATTCAAGAGCACTTTTCAACTTAAAAATAGCTCTTGAATTTAGATCACATGAGATCTTTTCACCCTTCTTACATGGACCATTTCATAGAAAAATATCATTAAAATCAATCAAATTGTATCAAATTTAGAAATTATAGCGGGATGTACCAAATATTTTGCAATATCTATGTATCAAAGAGTATCAAGATTAGATTTGTGGCATACTTCATTATTCTCAAATGCATGAATACAAAGCATTTTCTCAAATATAATTAGACATAAGCATTTCAAAATCTCATCTCTTCTTTTCAAATTTAAGTGTCTACTTTTCAAAACTCATCTTGTTGTTCTCAAATTCAAATCAAAGTATTTTTTGAGTGTAGAGTATTTAAGAATTCAATATCGAGACAAGTCATTATGTGAAATTCAAATCATCATCTTCTCAAAAAAAAATATCACTCATTTAAGTCCAAAGAGACATGAAATTTTTAATTTTGTCTCAAATTACTTTAAAAATATAGTAGTGTAAGTCAAGTTTTAAGACTAAAGGATTATTTCCATTTACTCCAAAAGATTGAGATAGTAATTTGCAAGGCAAAAGCAAGAATACCAAGTAATAAAATTATTTTACAAAAATTATTTATCATAATATTCACTCATGCAAAGTTCGTCAATAAATTATCTTTTAAAAGTTACTAAAGATTTTCAAAAATGAGTCAATAGAGTAAGTTCACTAAGATAAATAAAGCATAGATAATCATTGATAATTTTATAGTACAAGTAACTTGATTTTAGTATTCCAATAACGTTTTCTTCTCTTATTTTTTATAGTAAATGCTAGAAAATTAGTGTTTTTATGTTTGTCCCTCTTTTTCTTTCAAATTGTACATATTTAAGCTTAACATTTTTCTTCCCCTTAATTTTACATGTTGAGATATTTTCAGTCAAATAGCCTTTTAAGAGCAAAAATTTTATTTTCTCCCCCTATGTTTTATAGCCAATGCCATAAATTGAGTTATTTTGAAATTTTTTTTTAAGTTGTCAACAAATGATCATGATATGTATATAAGTATATATAACAAATGGTCAAATTAATTGAAGGCAGAAACAAAATTGATGCTGAATATAAGAGTGTGATATTTATTGATTTCATAAAAGATGTTTTCAAAAGGATGTCTACAAGAATGACAAATATCAAGATGATCAAAATGTATGGCATCTATAAATAGCAAAAATAGATTACTAGAGAGTACTAAAGTTCTAAGAAAATAAATCCTAGCATCCTAAGAAGAGTAGGTCGATATATCTTTAAGAAGAAAGTTCAAGTTGACTAGATAGAGAGGATAATCTAGTATCTCCAAATAACTGACCTTAGTCATGCATATACTCCCTCGCTAAAGTGATAACTTGAATCAATCATATTGACTTCTTTCTGATTGATGATTGTGCCTCCATCAGATCTCATCTTATCTGTTGTGCCTATCAAGTAAACTTTTGAATTTTTGCACAAATAAAAAGAATGATTCTGATGAAAATCCTATCGATAAATGCATTTTCTCATCCAATATACCAAATAATCAATCCGAGCTCTCTGGATGATTGATCTATGGAGGTAGAGCTACTTTTGTCTAAACTACTGGATCCTTAATTCTGACATCTATTATAGCATGAGTGTAGGTATGCAAAGTGGAATCTTCTGGAGAATATGATGCACGACTAATATGAAAATGATCTTATTGATCATAGTAGTCGCATTTCTACACTCAACTGATTGGCATTGATATTCTCAATGCCCTCGATATTATCTTAAACTAACATAATGTTTAAATATATCACTACTTGAGACAATCCAAGGTACTCCTAGCATGCATCTAATATTATCAACATTCATTGCAATCTGCATGCCTTTTAGTTTGAAAATTAGACTTTCAACTCTCATTTTTATGCAACCATAAAATTCTCTCGTTGATCCAAGGTAGGTGGGCAAATCCAATAAGCAGATAAATTTTCAGTCCATTAATAAATATCCTTAGTCCGAGCTAATCTTATATCATCCAATATAATATGTATACTTCAAACTTCTGAGTCTAAATTTTTAATCCTAAACTTCATGTTTCCAAAGAATTCTTGAACTAAGTTAGGATAGATCAAAAGAACATGAAATTTCTTAGCCCAATCTCTTAATTTTCTATACAATTAAAATTCTTTCTTGCTCTAGAAATTCAAGGATTAATTTGAAGCTTGATCCTTCTTTGTATGGGATAATGATTTGAAAAAATCTTAAATTTTTAAATTTCTATATGGAACTTTCTCTTCCTTTATACCAATTACTTCCGAGGTGCCATTGGAGAACAAAAACCACAAGGATAGGATGGAAATGAAAAGAAAGGTCCAATTTTGATGGGAGTGAGGTTTAAAAGTAATTATGGCTCGAGAAACATGAAAATAAAATGATAAAGCCTTGAAACATTTTCAATTAAGAAATCCATCTCAGACATAGGGGTCGATTCCTTATTGAATAGTTTTTCTTTGAAAAACCATGAGTCAACTTCTTAATGCAGAAAATAGTTTAAGGAGTTTTGATTCAAAGTGAATATAGTCAAATTGAATTGGAATATCAATAGTAAATCAATTCAATGATTAAGAATAATATTTGATTTAGAATTTATAAATCAATTTGGGGAATCAAAAATTAATCAATTAGAGATATAATAATTCATCAATTCAAATGAGATCAACTCAAGAGGACACTAGATAATAACTCTATGAATTTTGGTTCAACTAAGAAATTTTGCAAATCCTTAAGGGTCAAGCTAAGATGCTATGCAAATCAACAACATCAAGCACACAATCTTTTATGACTAAATATCTTATCTTGATATTCTTAGTTCATGCATTTTTCTTTTTGCAAATTTTGAGAGTTAGATATCTTATGAAAATGTCAAAGTTTAATTTGTAAGATTTGCACATAAATGATTTCTTATACAATCAAGCTCATTCTCAATTTATGTTTCTCAATAAAGCATAATATGGAGAACTAAGAGAACTGGCTGAATTAAAAAGAATTATGCTTACAAGGCATTTTACAATGCATAGTATAAAAAGCATAGTGATCAATACATTCAAGCATTAGAGCAAAATCATTGCAAATCAAGTCATTCAAATTATAGAGTATGATCATTATAAGTATAAATAAATCATCAAAATCAATCATTTAACCTAAGTAAATTCAACAATCAGGATGATATGATGCGAGAGTAAGTTTAGCCTTTACAAACATCATCATCCATCCATCCAAAGCATCCATTTTTAAGAATTGACTCTTTTCATGCCCTTGGATGCTTGGCATACCTGCAAAAATTATTTTCTAATTTTTGATATCTAAGCCATCTTGGGTCCATTGAGGTTAAAGCATATGGATCCTTTTGGAATCCAAATTTGTTTAACCAAACTATGATCATTTTAATAATATTACATTCAGAAATTTTATGGCCTACTTTGTTACATTTAAAACAAACTATGGGATGATTTTTATATGAATCTTTTCCAAATATGTTCTTAACAAATTTCTAGTTTTCTAAGGGATTAAAATCAATTTTTTGACTTTTCAACATTAATTGAAGCTTTTCGTAACTAAATGTAAACTTTTCAGCAATTAGCTTCAATGTTTCAATCTCTTTTCTAAGTTTACCATTTTCATCCATTAGAGATTTTTTAGATTTCAAAAAAAAAAAATTTCTTCATCTAATATTTTCTTTTCTTTCAAAAGATCATCTTTTTCCATCAAAATCTTATTCTATTCTTCATATAAAGGTAAATTTAAATTTTTAAGTTCCTCATTCAGCTTAACATATTCTTCAACTAAAGATTTTTCAAATTTGAGATACATTTTTTTTATCTTTAACCAAAGTATTCTTTTCTCTTAAAATATCTTTTTTTCTAATAAGGGTTTCACCTTTTCATCAGCTAAAAGAAGATTAGACTTTTTGAATTCCTTATTTTTAAGCCTTAATTTTTTAAATTCATCCATTAAGTTATTAAAGGCTTCATATAATTCATCAAATATAAAGTTAGAAGAATTTTCAAGATTTACCTTATTTTCATTAGCCATGAGGCAAAGATTGGCAATACCTTCTTCTTCTTTCTCATTTTTCTCTTCTTTGCCTTGCTCCCCCTTAATCAAAGCATTCTTTCTTTGGTGTCTCTTTCTCTTCTTCTTTTTCTTCTTTTCATCCTTATGATCCATGAGGTAGAGGTTGGGATGAGCTTCATTCTCTTCATGGGAGCTTGATATTTATTTTTGACTTTCTCTCTCATAAGTCGTTTCCAATTTCTCTCAAACTTCTTTTGCTGAAATGCAAGAAGAAATTAGATTGAACTCATTTATATCTAATAAATAATAAAGCATATTTAAGGTCTTAGCATTTAGTTGGATTATTTCTTCATCACCAAACAATGTATTGGATATGTGTGGACCATTGATTATAATCTTCCATAGATTATAATCATGTGATTGTATAAAGATTTTTATTCTAGCTTTTTAATATATAAAATTTAAACCATTTAACAGTGGGGGTCTATCTATAGAATATCCTTCATTAAACAAAAATTCTATTTGGGTTGTCATAATCTTTAACTCAAGATCGCTAGATCAATAAACAATAGTAGAGCACCTGCTCTGATACCACTTATTGCCCAGAAATGTAGCAACCCAAGAGAGGGGCTGAATTGGGTTATTTAAGAAAAATTTAAACTAAATTAAATTTTAAGCAAGTATGTGCTTCTATTTAAGCTAAGTTGTGTATTTGAGATGTATATAATGCAAGCAATGGTGGAATCATGATATAATTAGGGCTATGCAAGAATTTAATCAAGCTAAGAAAAAATTGAAAGTATGCAAGATAAGAGAGAAAAGGCACAACACAAACATAAAATAATTTATTGTGGTTCGCTGTACCCTCACACCTACATCCATTCTCCAAGAGCTCCTTAAAAATTTTACTATAATCTCTTAACTACAATATATTTATTTTAACCTGGGATCACAAATAAATTCAGTTGATTTTTTAGGATTACCAACCATAACCTTACACCGATAGTTTTCTGGGCTCACTATCAACCCAATTGATTTTTTAGACTCACCAACCAAAATTTATACAATATCCAATTCTTGGCTTGGACAAGCCTTCACCCAAAGTTTCTTCCCCCAAAGAAACTTGTAAACAAATTAAACTACAAAGATAAGTAATTTCAGCACAAAACCAAAAATCAAAAATAAACTCTTTTGATGCATGAAGAAGAGGTTGATTGATTGGCTCGTTTGAAGCTTGAACACTCTTCTTTGAAGCTTAAGAGGATGCTAGAGATGATGGTGAAGATTGCCCTTGAAAGCCCTTTGAAATCAATACTTGGTTCCTCTCTTTTCTCTCTTCTTTTGATGTGCAATGAATTTTACTCAAATCTAAAATATTTTCTCTTTAAAATTCTTTAATCTTCTTTTCTAAATATTTCTCTAGTCTTTTATAGTCTTGGAGATGGCTGAAAAAGGAGTTTTGGCCATTGGAAGGGCTGATCTAGCCGTAGGAATGAAAAACTAGTTATTAGGAACAATTTTGCACACTTCAGAAAATTTTGTAGAACTAGCCGTTGGAGCTTGAGTTGAACCTTGAGTCGACTCAAGCCTCAGCTCGAGACCTTTTACTCTACTCATTTCTCTGCTCGAGATTTTTTACTTTGCTCGATCCTCAGCTCGTGGACCTTGAGTCAACTCGAGCCTCCGCTTGAGACTGTGCCCAACTTTGCTTCAAAATTATCATCTTTTGTATTTCTCTTGAGACTTCAACTTGAGAACCTCGAGCCTCTGCTCGAGATCTTGTCCAAAATCATCATTCTCTAGATTTTCACTAAGACTTCAACTCAAGAACCTCGAGTCAACTCGAGCTTTCGCTCATGACTATTCCTTTTGAAACTTCTGCATGCCAGTCTGCGTATCAGCTCGAGCTGAACAACGAATCGAACCATGAGTCAACTCATGGGCTTCTTAAGCTGAAAAATTTTTGCATGTCTTTTTGTTTGAGGGACTTTTTATCTTGAACTTTTGAAGAATTCTTCCACCTTGATTTTTATGGTCTTTTCCACTATTAAGGCTTCCAAAAACTTACAATTTGAGCTCTATTTAATCATTAATCATCATTCTTTTAAAAAAATTCTTCTATGAATAATTTCTTTATTTTAAATACCTAGAAAATCCTACATTCACTTATGAATGTATGATTAGTACCATAATTACTCAATATTTTGTAATCATCAAAATCAATCATAGGATCAACACTCCTAATTAAAAATCACTGGTCTGAGCTACCAGACTTATCTTAAACACCATCTGATTCATTAGTTTCAATTTAACCAATCTAGCAATTTTAGGTTCGATCGCATAGCCACGAATCAAGTCCATTTGGTCCTCATTAAAGGCATGGGCTTGACCAACGACAACTATTGTAATTTGGTCTAAAGAGTTCTTGATCTAATCTAAATCAATATTTAGTTAGATTTGATCAATTACGATAATTTAGTCTATTCTTTAATTAACCTTAGGTCTAACCCAATTAATAGATCTAATTTGACTAACTCGATAACCCACATTTTATGATCAATGACTTAGGATCTTTAATTCATAATTCTAGATCCTAATTCTATTAGATTTGTGCCCTAGAAGTCAGATTGACTAAACATTTGTAATACACTTCTAAGGGCAATTTTATAATTTTAATTATAAATTAATAAATAAATTATTTTCTATCATAGTGTGTATTTAAAGTGTCTGTGATATATTCTTTGAGTTAATGGTAATGATAATACATATTTTCAAGAGTTAAAAATTTGATACATGAATTTTCATAATTAACTCATAAATAGCTCTCAACCATAGGATCATCACGAGGATGGTGATCAATTTGGAAGGTTGGTGTATGATCGCTTTCTTAGGATAGATGTATCTTGAGTCTACAGTGTAGAGATATCAAAGTGAGAGTATAAGTACTCGTTAGAGAATGAGGGCACTGAGCGTGACCACCTCGAGCAGTCATAAGAAAGTCTACCTTCTTATCAATAACTGGCTCGATGCTGCAGTGATGTAGCTAAATCTTTAATCCAAGGTGCATCGATAGTTCATCTTGAGGGTGTTATAGTTTGACTACACCATAACTCGGTCTTCTAGCTATTCAAAATCCTAAGGTGTATGTTGGCTATAGCATGTTCATTGTAGGAATTGGATTGCACTAATAGGGAATCTATCTACCTCGATAGATGAGTAGCCCTATGATAATTATGAGATTAAGTCCTTAAGCCCATGGCCATAGCAGAGTGAAGATAATAGAAAGAGTTTCTATTAGGGTTTCACATTAGACTTGAATCAAATGATTAATTCATATAACAGATATTGGATTTGACGAGTTCCTCTTAACCCTAATCCTATCGGGGCTTAAGATAGAAGAACCCAATCACATAGATAACTGCACCAAGAGATTCATTTTTAGTTCTGATGGATTGCCACCATATACTGCTAGGTATCACTGGTGGATTTTGAGAGCAATTAGAATAATTTTGATGATCAATCATTCTAATTGCATGAATTAGAAAAGTTCTAGTCCATCGAAAGAGGTTTTGATGATGTCGTTGATGGAGATCGTGACATATCTTATTACCATATAGAATTAAACCTAACTGGATCATACAAACAAGAATTTGGGTCTAGATATCATCAATTAAGCTAATCCAGTTTGATTGATTTGGATTAGATTCAATTAGGTTCAAGGTAATCGTGCTAGCATACGATTGAGCCTAACTTCCTCCTTCTGTAATCTTTCTGATTCATCACAACTGAGTCAAATTTGATTTGACTCATTCTTATATTTTGAATAGATTTATTTTCATCTAACTAAAATAAATCTAAGTTAGATTAATTATAGAAATTAATCTATTCATAGTGCAAATGGACTAGGGTCAAAAGTTGACCTATTTGAGAGAATTGAGGATCACCTAATCAGAGGCTTCTAAAAAATTCTCTAAAATTTTTTTTGATCTAATTTTTAGATATGTGATAGAGCACGAGCATACATTAGGTGTACCAAATTTTGTGATTTTTGGAGATATCTAGATTGAGTTTTGATAGAGTTTGATTTGGATCAAACTCTTGAGGGAAGAGTCCTAGGCGCAGTGGACTCTTCCTTATCTACTCATGCTGCCACCTCTCAGATTGATTTCTGACATTAAAATTAGATGAGATCTAGGGATTTTCATGGAGATCAGGTCTAGGAGTCCCAATGGTTGAATAAATAAGGATTTTGGTCAAAGAGGGACTCTAACTTGGCGCTATATTTTTGTATAAGAACCCTTGCACCAAGGCTCTTCATGGAAGAAATAATTTTGATACCCAAAGGCTGTCACCCCTTCCATCTTCCATGCCCTCTCTAATCCTCTCTCTCTCCTTCTTCTAAGTGCCAAATGTTGGAAATAAATCTGAGAAGAAGATCCAATCAAATTTGTGAAGAGTTCAGATCGTAAGATGGACACGTTGCTTTCAAAAATTCTTTTAAAGGACTTCCAGATCAGATTTAGATCTGATATTTGAAGAAAAAATTTACAAGAAGAAGACGTCCAGATCCTACCCAAGTGGATACTAGTAGAGAATAGGTGCATGCATAGCTCCTTCCAGAACCTCAGGATAGATCAGGATCATCATAGGATAATCTGATTACCCAAAATACAAGGTATGAAATTAATTAGATTTAATTTTATTTTTAATCTTAATATCAAATCTTAAAGAATTAGATCCAAGATATCTCAAATTTGATTAGAATCTTAGAAAAAAAATTTTAAAATATTTCTTCAGATCCAATCAGATCTGAACAATCTTGTGTCGAAAAATAGAATTTTTCTTCAACTGATATCAGAGCCAAATTAATAGTTCTTCAGATCTACCTTAGATCTAATTTTATATTTATTTATGATATAATATTAAAAAGTTTTAGATATCACATCAGATATGATTAGATCTAAAATTAAAAAATTAAATCATTTAGATTTAATATGTATAAGATGCATGACTAGACTAGGTATAGAATAGTTCTATGTGTAGTCTAGTATGATCATGTATTTAATTTAATTAAATATAATTTTAAAGATATTTAATTTTTATATTTTTGATGTTATAATTATTATAATTAGATCTAAAAAATAGAAAATAAAATTTTTAATTTTTATTTTATTTCATATGAGATATGAAAGATGCATGCTTAGACTATTTATGGAATAGTTCTATAAGATGTCTAGAATAGTTTTAATTTTGATATGATCAAATTTAAAATTTTATTTTTTAGATTTAATATGTGATATTTTAAATTTGAAAGTATGCATATTGATGATACATGAAATGTATGCAAGACATATATTAGTTAGATCCTTTTAGATGTGATATATGATCTAACTAGTTTTATAGTAAAAAATTATATTTCTAATTAAGACGTTCTGCTTGGCCGTCCGATCATAAGAACTACGTAGGGTTTAAAGACCCTCTCCCATTTGATTGGGTGTTCTTATGACGTGTAAGGATGCTATGCGTTTGTTCTTAATCAAAAATCAAAACTTATTTTTCTACAAAATCTTAGATCCTAAAATTTTAGGATTTTATTATATATTTTATTCATAAATCTAAAACTTAATTAAGAATTAAGATTATAAAATTAATTAGATCTAAAAATTATGAATTTTCATATTTAAGACATATTCATAAAATTGGGTTTAGGCTTAGATAGCTCAATTAGGTCTAGTGATTGATCAAATCGAATCAAGATTTGATTAGGTGGGATCAAAAAAAGCTTAGTTTCGACCAGTCTAATAGGATTAAGTCTGGATCAAGATCAAATCACATTAAGATGTGACTCGATCAAGTCAAGATCTAATTTGGCTCCATGGTTCAGGCCTGGATTGTAGGCTAACCCAATTAGTTTTGATTTGAAAATTTGGTATCTAAGGTAAGTATGGCAGATACGACTGATTGATTTTTAATTAGGAGCTACTCGACCTAAATGCATTCTTATCGAGTTCATGGCATATCCCTTCCATCGGTCTCACTTACCTAGCCATTTATGTCGATCCAGTTCTGATTTGAGGTGGCTAACAATTCGAGCCAACCCATGCCACTAGGTTAGTCATAATTATTATGACTAAGTCAAGTCAAGTTTAAAAAGACCTAAATTAAATCTTTCTAAGAAAATATTAAGTCTAAGATCTTCCACCATTGTAGATGTATGGGCCCTTCTCAAGGTTGATTGTTCTTAGCTAAATATAGTGGTTCAGTTGCACCAAAAAGATGCAACCATGTCTATTAGGCATTGGATGCTATGGGTTGGAGGATGGGTTGGGCTTAATATTTTGGATACGATGATGGACCCAATCAAAAATTCAATTCATGCAAATGGTGGGTCTGACTTAACTAAGGAGTGGAGCAATATTCTAGGCATGGTGAGCTTCATGAATTAGAGATCAGGTTTGGATGGACCATGATTAGAGAATCATTGGATAAGAGTTATCCACTCATCGATTGATCCATCATCAATAACTATTAGATGAGGTGGTGAGCCAATTGGTGGGATCGCACCACCCACTGAAAATCAATGCTCGTGGAGATTTTTGCATCTCTACCAAGAAAGTATAGAGATCCAAGTAAATAGTGGGAGCCTAATTTATTTAAAAATAAAACTTTTAAATAAATTAGTTAAGTCTAATTATAAAATCTAACTAGAAACTTTGACTCTCTACAGGAAGATGTCTGCATCCAATCCACTAGCCCATATCTTGGACACCCATAGACTGATTGGACCCAACTACAAGGATTGGCTCTAGAACTTTAAAATTATTTTGGATTTTGAGAAGTTGACTCATATGTTGGAACAGGATCCTCCCACCTTACCAGTCCATCCATCTATTGATCAGAGAGCATCTCTTAAGAAGTGGATGGATGAAGATAACAAAGCCAGCAATTACATATTCGGTTCGATGTCTGATGAGCTTCAGCACCAACATGAAGATATTAAGACTAGCCACCAAATATTGGCTCATCTGTAAGAGTTGTTTGGTGAATAGAGTCGCATAGCCAAATATCAAGTCACTAAAAGACTGTTTAAGGCTCAGTTGCATGATGGACAGTCAATCCAAGATCATTGTCTAATGATAATCAAGGACTTAGAAGAGCTTGAGAAGCTCGGTGTGAAGTTAGATCAGAATCTACAGATTGATATAATTCTACAATCCTTGACTGATGTGTATGGATAGTTCATCATGAACTACCATATGCATAAACTTTAGAATACCTTGGCTGAGCTCATGAATATGTTGGTTACTGCTGAGCTTTCTATGAAAGATTCTAAAGGCTCGGTACTTACTGTGGAGCAAACTTGTTCCAAGAGAAAGTCTTTTGGAAAGAAGAAGAAGTCCGTGAAGAAGCAGAAGATGGATGGTGGGAAGAAGAAGAAGGCAAAGTCGAAGAAAAAGGCCGTTGATAAAGAAAAATATTTTCATTACAACATTGACGGCTATTGAAATAGGAACTTTTCTCTTTACCTAACCAGCCTGAAGAACAAGAAGAAGGCAGATCCTTTTGGAGGTAATAGTTGGATGCTTGACTTTGGTTCTAGTGCTCACTTATGCACTTCTATGCAGGGTCTCAAGGATAGCAAGAGGCTGAGGGATGGTGAGATGATCCTACGCGTCGAGAATGATGCAAGAGTTGCTACTATAGCCGTGAAAACCTATCCTCTATGATTACCATCAGGATTAGACTTAGTACTTAGGGACTATTTTTATGTGCCTGTAGCAAGTAGGAATTTAATTTCTATTTCATGTTTAGCACAAGAAGGCTATGTAATTAGTTTTCTTAAGGACCATTGTAATATTCTTTATGAAAAAAATAAGATTATTATAAATGGTCTCTATCAACTATATATTGATATTTTTATTTTTAATATCGAACAAAATGTGAATGCCATAGGATCAAAATGACTTAGCGATAGTCTAAATGATAGGTATCTATGGCACCTTAAGCTAGGTCATATAGCTGAAGATAGGGTTAACAAATCGGAGAAATCTGGGCTATTGAGTCCATTGACTTTCGAGACATATCCGATTTATGAATCATGCTTTCATGGCAAAATGACCAAGCTTTCTTTTCATGGAACATGGGGAAAGGGCCACAAACCTGCTCGCCCTAGCACATACTAATGTATGCAGCCCATTTGATGTGCCAGCTAGGGGCAATTACATCTACTTCATCACATTTATTGATGATTTATCTTGATACGGATATGTGTATTTGATGCAACATAAATCTAAAGCTTTTAAAAAGTTCAAGGAATTCAAACTTGAAATAGAAAAATAGACAAAAAAATCCATTAAGATTCTTCGATCAGATCGAGGAGGCAAATACCTTAGTCGAAAATTCTTAGACTATCTTAAGGACAATAGCATAGTCTCTCAATGGATTTCATCTGGAACGTCTCAACTCAATGAAGTTTCAGAACGGAGAAATTGAACCCTATTAGATATGGTTCAATCCATGATGAGCTTCATGAACCACTTTGAGTTTTTTTGGAGACATAGTCTATTAACCACTATATATCTACTGAATAGGGTTTCATCTAAAACCATTCCTACCACACCATAAAAGATATAGCATGGTAAGAAACCAAGTCTGAGTCATCTCAAAATTTAGGATTGTCTGGCCCATGTCAAGAGACAACAAGCAAATAAATTAAAGTCTAGATCCTTTAGAGCTTGATTTATTGGATATCCTAAAGAGTCATTAGGATATTTTTTCTATCTCCTGAAAAATCATAATGTGATTGTGAGTCGACAAGCCATCTTTCTTAAAAAATAATTTATTCAAGATGGTGGCATCGAAAGATAGATTAGGATCGAGGAGAAAGTCTCCCAAGAGCCATGAGCCAAGGAACCTATGGAACCTAATTAGGTTGAGCCAATCCAATCACTACCTCATCCACCTCATAGATCAAAAAAGATTTCTCATCCCCATGAAAGGTACTTAGGTACTATTTCAGAAGATGTAAAGAAAATATTCCTCATGAGAAATGGGGTTCATGGTGATGATCCCAAAACATATGATGAGACAATATTAGATATCGACTCTGAGAAATGGTTAGAGGCAATAAGGTCAGAGATTGACTCAATGCGTTCGAACCAGATCTTGGTAGATCCACCTGAAGGTATAGTATCTATTGGGTATAAATGGATCTTCAAGAGAAAGATAGGTACCGATGGAAATATAGAGATATTCAAAGCAAGACTCGTAGCAAAAGGATATAGTTAGTGTGAAGGCATTGACTATCGGAATACTTTTTCGCCAGTAGCCATCCTCAAATCCATCCATGCATTGCTTGCTATTGTAGCCTATTTCGATTATGAAATATGACAGATCGATGTGAAAATGACATTCTTAAATGGATATCTTGAGGAAGATATCTATATGGAATAGCCACTAGATTTCACATCCAGTGATAATGATCATAAGGTGTGCAAACTGTAAAGGTCCATATATGGACTTAAGCAAGCATCTCGAAGCTGGAATGCTTGTTTCAATGATGTGATCAAATCGTTTGGATTCATCAAGAATAAGAAAAAATTCTGTATTTTCAAAAAGATCAGTGGGAGCGCTGTTGTCTTTCTCGTACTATACGTAGATGACATCTTTCTAATTAGAAATGATATTTTCATGTTGACTACAGTCAAAATGTGGTTGTCAAAGAAGTTCTCTATGAAAGATCTAGGAGAAGCATCCTTTATTCTGAAAATTAAGGTCTATAGGGATAGACCGAATAGGATGCTGAGTCTCTCACAGAAGACGTACATAGAGAAGGTGTTAAAAAGGTTTAGCATGGAAAACTCCAAGAGGGGTTTAGTGCTCTTCAGACATGGCATTCATCTCTCCAAGAAGATGTGTCCCAACACATCCAAGGAGATTGAACGCATGAGCAAGATCCCTTATGCTTCAGCAATAGGGAGCCTCATGTACGCCATGCTATGTGCACGACCTGATATTGCCCATGCTGTGAGTGTCATGAGTAGATATCAATTGAATCCAGATGAAGAACACTAGACTTCTATGAAATGTATCCTTAAGTACTTGAAAAAGGACTAAGAATATGTTTCTAGTCTTTGGTAATGGAGAACTCTAGGTCTAGGGGTATATAGACTCAAATTTTATGTCCAATATAGATAATCGAAAGTCAACATCTGGAAGTCTACTTGTATGCAATGGTGGTGCTGTCAGTTGGAACAGTTTCAACCAGACTGTGATAGCAAATTCCATCATGGAAGCAGAGTATATCGCTGCATTGAAAGCTGCAAAGAAGGCATTCTGGTATAAAAAATTTGCCGTAAAGCTTGGACTGATGCCATCAGATGCCATTCCTCTATACTGCAATAATAATTATGCATAGCCCTAGCTAAGGTGTCAAGGTCTCACCAAAAATCCAAGCATATCGAGCAGCGATACCATCTAATCCACGATTACCTCAAGAAGAGATACGTCGAGGTCAAGAGAGTCAATACTACAGATAATGCAACTGATCCATTGATAAAGCCATTGATCCAGCAGAAGATTGAAGCCCACCTTAAGAACATGGGACTTAGATTTGTAGCCAATTAGCTTTAGATCAAGTGGGAGGTTGTTAGATTTATGCCGCAAAAGCTAGATTGGCTAAACACTTGTAATACATTTCTAAGGATAATTTTATAATTTTGACTATAAATTAATAAAAAAATTATTTTCTATCATAGTGTGTGTTTAAAATGCCTGTGATACAACCTTTGAGTTAATGGTAATGATAATTCACATTTTCAAGGGTTAAAAATTTGAGACATGAATTTTCATAATTAACTCATAAACAGCTCCCGACCGTAGGATCATCATGAGAATGGTGATCGATCCAAAAGGTTAGTGTACAATCGCTTTCTTAGGATAGATGTATCTTGAGTCTATGGTGTGGAGACATCGGAGTGAGAGTACAAGTACTTATTAGAAAATAAGGGCACTAAGCGTGACCACCTTGAGTCATAAGTCTATCTTCTCATCGATGACTGGCTCGATGCTGCAATAGTGTGTCTGATTCTTTGACCTAAGGTGCATCGACAGTTCACCTTGAGGGTGTTATAGTTTGACTACACCATAACTCGATCTCCTAGCCATTTGGAATTCTGAGGTGTATGTTGGCTATAGCATGTTCATTGTAGGAATTGGCTTGTACTAATAGGGGAACTATCTACCTCGGTAGATGAGGAGTAGCCCAATGATAATCATGAAATTGAGTCCTTAAGCCCCTGGGCATGGCAGAGTGAAAATGATAGAAAGAGTTTCTATTAGGGTTTCACATTGGACTCGAATCGAATGATTAATTCATATGATAAATATTGGGTTTGATGAGTTCACCTTAACCCTAATCCTATCGGAGCTCAAGATAGAAGAACCCAATCACACAGGTAACTGCATCGAGAGGTTTATTTTTAGTTTGATGGATTGCCACCATATACAGATAGGTGTCACTGGTGAATTTTGGGAGCAATTAGAATGATTTTGATGATCAATTATTCTAATTGTATGAATCAGAAAAGTTCTGGTCCATCAAAAGGTGTTTCGATTATATCATTAACAGAGATCATGACATGTCTCATTACCATATAGAATTAAACCTAACTAGATCACACAAATAAGGGTTTGGATCTAGATATCATCAATTGAGCTAACCCAGTTTGATTGATTTGGATTAGATCCAATTAGGTTCAAGGTAATTATGCTAGCACACGATTGAGCCTGACTTTCTCCTTCTGTAATCTTTCTAATTTATTACAACTAAATCAAATTTGATTTGACTCATTCTTATATTTTGAATGGGTTTATTTTCATCTAACTAAAATATATCCAGGTTAGATTAATTATAGAAATTAAATCCATTCATAGTGCAAATGAACTAGGGTCAAAAGTTGACCTATTTGAGAGAATTGAGGGTCACCTTATCAGAGGCTTTTAGAAAATTCTCTAGAAATCTTTTTGATCTAAATTTTCGATATATGATAGTGCATGAGTCATACATTGAGTGTACCAAATTTCATAAATTTTGGAGATATCTAGGCTAAGTTTTGATAGAGTTTAATTTGGATCAAACTCTTGAGGAAAGAGTCCTAGGCACAGTGGACTCTTCCTTATCCACTCACGCCGCCACCTTTTAGATTGATTTTTGGCATCAAAATTAGATGAGATCTAGAGTTTTTTGTGGAAATTAGGTCCAAGAGTCCCAATGGTTGAATAAATGAGGATTTTGGTCAAAAAGAGACTCTAACTTAGCACTATACTTTTGTATAAGAACCCTTACGTTAAGGCTCTTCATGGAAGAAATAATTTTGATACCCAAAGGCTATCACCCCTTCCATCTTCCATGCCCTCTCTAATCCTCTCTCTCCCCTTCTTCTATGTACCAAAGGTTGGAAATAAATTTGAGAAGAAGATTCAGTCAAATTTGTGAAGAGTTCAGCATCTACACGATGGTGTTCGTGAGATGGACACGCTACTTTCAAAAATTCTTTTGAAGGACTTTCAGATTAGATTTAGATCTAATATTTGAAAAAAATATTTGCAAGAAGAAGATGTCTAGATCTTGCCCAAGTAGATACCGATAAAGGTCAGGCGCATGCATGGCTCCTTCAAGAACCTCAAGATAGATCAGGATCATCACAGGATAATCTGATTACCCAAAATACAAGACATAAAATTAATTAGATATAATTTTATTTTTAATCTTAATATTAGATCTTAAAGAATCAGATCCAAGATGTCTCAGATCTAATTAAAATTTTTTTAAAAAAAAATTTAAAATATTCCTTCAGATCCTATCAAATCTGAACGATCCTATATCGAAAAATAGGATTTTTCTTCAAATTCATCATACTTAATTCTCAATTAAGTTTTAAGCTGAGGATTGGGGTTCAGTATTTCAAAAATATTTTTTAAATTTTTAAAAGATTCTTTACATCCTAGCACTGTTTCACTAAATAGGTCGACTCATTTCAAAAATGAATCAGCTTATTTCATAAATAAGCACTAGATGTAGGTTTGATCACATAAAACCAGCCAATTATAACATTCAGCCAACCTCTCAGTCGGACTAGCTTAAATTCCTTTCAAGCTAGCCTGAGTAGAAATTGAGCTGGCTCAATTCTTGAGATAGCTAACTCGGGTGGAAGGCCCAAAGGCCGTCATTCCAATCTGGCAGGCTCGGATCCAATTCGAGCCAGCCCAAATTGAAGCTGAGCCGGCCTGGAGCATCAATCTAGAAAACATATCATGGCTGGCATGCTGGTCGAGCTAGCTCGATTCCTAAGAGAGCTGGCTCAACTGTCGAATAGAATCTTCCTAAGATCCTATTCAGATTTAATCTAAAACTATGTACTCTATAAAAAAAATTATGAAATTATTTAGATCTAATCTAAACTCTAAGTCATGATAAAAATTTAGATTCAACCCTTCAAACTCATCATAAAAATTATTAGATCTAATCTAAAGTTTTTATGATCAATTTTATAGATCGCAACATACCAAGATAACCTCTCCATTTTAAGAGATAAACCTTACAGCAGGACAACCTACAGTCCATACGATCATCATTTTTATTTTTTAGATCAGATTATTATTTGGATCTAATCTAAAAATAATCTAAATCATACATATATAATACATCAAAGAACCTGTTGCTCTGATGTAGTATTTTTAGCTCTACTTTCAAAAAAAAATTTTGATAAATGCACAGTCGATAATATTATTAATCATATTAATAATAAAAAGCTACAGATCTAATCTAAAAATTCTACACACTATAGGATCTAATGTATTATATATGTATGCATATCTGAAAATAAAAATAAGATCAATAGTAAAACTATTTTACTGCTCAATATATTTAGAACACGTTACCTTTTCATAGGTAGATGAACGCTGCAATCTGATCTTCTCAGTGTAGATCTGAACACCGCGATGCAGCCACACACGTGTCTAGACTCCATAGGTAATCAACATGAGGCCCTAATTTCGATCAATTCCTCCCGAGTGCTAGCTCTACAAAAATCTTCAATGACTGATTTAGATCAAACTTCTTTTGATCTTCTTCACCAGATCTTAGGATGCTCCAAATCCTAATGAACGTAGATGAGAAGTTGAGGAGGTTCTCTGCCTAGATCTATGAAGTCACGACCCTCGTAACTCACAAATCCAAATCCCAAACCCTAGATAGATTCTAGGGTATGCTCTCATCCAAAATCCTTGCGCCTAGAACTCTCTTATTTTTCATGCATGCAGAGAAAAAACTTTTTCTTCTCTCCTTTCAATGTTCCTCTCTTCTCTCTTCCTTTCTGTGCACATCCATAAAATCCAGCATTTTATAGAAATGCACAAAACATAGGAGGCGTGAGGGGTTGGTTTAGATCAAGTGGTTATCCATTCAAATTTAAATTCTATTCAAATTCAATTGGTAACCAGATCAAACCAATCTATAAGATGCATGAAAAGGAAGAACGCACACCCTCCCTTATGTGAAAAAACTTACAAGAAACATCTTTCTCATGGAGAAAGGATGGCGCAAATCAAAGGGTGATGTGGCATATGGGAAGACTAGTCAAATTAGTCTTACAATAGTCATCCAATTGAATCAATCCAATCCAAATTGGTTAGGCCCAATTAGATCAGATTAAACCTAACTTATTTAGGCTTAATTAGGCTCAGTTAAATCCTAATCAAATCAAAAATTAATCAAACCAAATCCCTAATCAAATCAAGGATTAAACCTCCTTGACTATTAGATCATCTTATAACCTAATCGGGTCAAATCCAAATGAATCTAATTCAATTGATCTTATCCAAAAATAATCACTCAATCAAATTGAATTAATTAGTAATCAAATCACTAATTAAACTTCTCTTGATTGGCCATTAGATCGAGTAAAAATCTCTAGTGTGTGTGACCCTGTAGGTTCAAACCTAAGTTGGTAGCAAAGAAACAAATTTTCTATACTAATCGAAGTGACCATCTAGCAATGGTACCCAACATCCAGATAGGTCGAATAGTGCAATTGCAATATTTAGAACCTACATGAATATGGTTACTACATAATTCATCCCTTTGACCTCTGTGCATAGGATGACTCAGGGTTAAACTGTCAACCCTAAAAGATACATCCAAATCATGTCTCAAAGCAATTAGTCTAGTGACCCCTCACTAGGACTACCTTGGTCAAAGCTTTGCTAAATTGAAATACTATTGAACATAGCTCCTAAGTCCAGGAGTAGTCAATCCCATCTTGACTCATGCATCGACTCCTCAGATACTTGACTATATCCAAAAATCTTTCATCCCTGAATTAGAAATTCAGATAGTCCAGCACCAAAGCATAGTGAGTTGCTTGAAAGTCACCATGGTGATCTTAGATTGAAGGGACACTTATGCCCATATTCCATCAGAGCAATTCTTGATAGCAGAAAAGCTCTGGAGTCGGTCATGTTAAGTATAAATGTACCCCTATATCTTACCTGCATGCCATACCAGTGTCTCCACACTCCTTGGTTAAGAGGACAACCAACCTATATGGCACACAATGATCTATACTCGATAAACGTTGTCATACTTAGTAACAACGTATCATTTGATCGTGAACATATCTAAGGAATAAACGATAAATTCTTTTTTGTCGATTCTAAATAGTCCTAAAGACTTCATCACAATAGATAAAAATTTATTAGAAGATAAAAGATTTATAATGAAAAAGTTAGAATTATTTTTATTCAATTAATATTTCATATATAATTACATAAAATAACTCAATTATCAATAGGCTTATGATTGGCTTTGGGATACTATTCCCAACAGATTGGACTTAAAATTACCAAAGATCTAGAAATCCAACATTTGAGGGCTTACAATGACTCATAGCTTGTCCTCAATCAAGTGCGAGGTGAGTACAAGGCACGAGAACCCAATATGATAAAGTACTTGCAAAAGATGAAAGATCTTGCATCAAACCTTGCATCCCTAGATGTTCAACAAATCTCGAGGTTTGAGAATAGGAAGGTTGACCTCTTATCTAAGCTCGCCACCATAGGAATTACTAACCTCAAAAGGAGTTCGTATATTAAGATTTTAGAAATCCTAAGCATTGAAGAGGCCTTAATGATGCAAATTGATCATGAGCCAAGCTAGATAGATCCGATCATCTAATTTTTGAAGGATGAGATGCTATCTATTGATCACAAGAAGGCCAAAAAACTAAAGCACCAAACACCTTAGTACCTGATATATGAACAAAAGCTGTACAAAAGGTCTTATTCATTGTCGTTGCTTCAATGCCTCCATCCATTAGAGACAAATTACATCCTTCAGGAGGTTCAAAAAGGCATCTACAGCAACCATCAGGGGGGAAGAGATCTATCTTACAAGGAGCTATGGCAAGGCTACTTTTGGCCGATGTTACAGCAGGATGCAGCTGACTTAGTCCAGAGATATGATCAATGTCAGAGAAATACCAATGTCCAACACCGACCTTTGAACTCCTTAGTGCTAATTACTATGCTTTGGCCCTTTGCCCAATGGAGGATGGATATCCTAGTACCCTTTTCGGTCATGACATGATAAAAGAAGTTCCTACTCATCACCATTGATTACTTCATAAAGTGGATGGAAGTAGAAGCACTAGCACACATCATTGAAGTCAAGGTTCATGATTTCATATGGAAGTTCATCATCTATCGATTTGGCTTGCCTCATACCATCATCATGGATAATAGACACTAGTTTGATAATGAAAAGTTTGCAAAGTTCTGTAGAGAACTTAGAACCACCTATTATATGACTTCAGTCACACACCCTCAGAGTAATGGCAAGGTTAAAGTGGCCAACTAAACCTTATTGCAAGGATTGACGAGGCTAGACCAAGCCAAAGGCTTGTGGTTGGAAGAGCTTTATAGCATGCTTTAGGCTAATTGGACGATGCAACAAAGCCCCACCAAAAAAACTTCCTTCAACTTGGCCTTTGGGAATGAAGCTATCATATCGCTCAAAATTGGTCTTTCTTCACTTAAGGTGGAAAAGTTTAATGAAGAAAGCAACTCAGATGATCTGCATGCAAATTTGGACCTATTGGAAGAGACACAAAAGGAAGCTTGACTTCAAATGATGACTGACTAATAGAAAGTGGCTCAGTGCTATAACTTAAGGGTCATAGAGAAGGATTTTTGGGTAGGAGATCCCATCCTCTGAAGAGCTGAAGTGTTTCACCTAGGAGCACAGGAGAAGCTATTGCCAAACTAGGAAGGCCTGTATCATGTTGACAAAGTGGTGCACTTAGAAGCCTATCGACTTCATTGATTAGATAGGATGCCAATTTCTTAGACTTGAAATATAAAAAATTTATGAATTTATTATCCATGATATAATTATTACTAATTAGCAATAAAAATTCTTGTTTTATAGCTCAAAAATACCTTCCCAATATTTTCAATCTCAAGATAGCCAACTGATTCTCCTCATCCTCAGATAGGTGGAGCAGAGGCTGAAGATAATGGCCAACTAGCACTCTTCATCCTCGAACAAGTCGAGTGGAGGTTGAAGATAAGGCTAGCTGGTGCTCCTCATTCTTAATGAGTCAAGCGAAGGCCGAAGATAATGGCCAACTAGCGCTCCTCATCCTCGAACAAGTTGAGTGGAGGCTAAAGATACTGGCCAACTGGCACTCCTCGTTCTTGGACAAGTTGAGCGGAGGCTGAAGATAATGGCCAGCTAGTGCTCCCTATGCTCAGATAAGTCAAGTGGAGGCCAAAGATAATGGCTAACTAGCACTCCTCATCCTTGGATGAGATGAGTGGAGGCCAAAGATAATGGCCAACTAGCGCTCCTCATTCTTAGACGAGTCAGACGAAGGCTGAGGATGATCATGAAAGGGATAACCCTCTAGAGACCCCTTAAGATAGCCAAACTAGTGCTTCTCGTCCTTAGATGAGTCGAGCAGAGGTCAGAAATAATGGCCTAATCAGTGCTCCTTATGTTAGATAGATGTCGTAGAAGCCAAATTGGTCGACACTTGTAATACATTCTAAGAATATTTTTATAATTTTGACTTATAATTAATAAAATAGATTATTTCTTTTATCACATTTGTGTACTGAATGTCTGTGATATATCCATTAGGTTAACGAGTATGATAACACATATTCTCAAGAGTTGAGAATTTGAGACATGTGTTATCATAATTAACTCATAAATAGCTTTTGATCGCAGGATCATTACAAGAATGATGATCAATCCAAAAGATTAATGTACGATCACTTTGTTATGATAGATGAGTCTTGAATCTATAGTATGGAGACACCAGAATGAGAGTATAAATGCTTGTTGAGAATAAGGTACTGAGCATGACCACTTTGAGCAATCATAAGGAAGTCTACCTTCTCATCGATGACTAGCTTGATGCTACAGTTGTATGTTTGGTTCTTTAATTTGAGGTGCATCGATAGTTCACCTTAAGGATGTTGCAGTTTGACTATACCATAACTCAATCTCCTAGCTATTTAGAATCCTAAGGCGTATGTTGGTTATAGCATGTTCATTGTAGGAATTAGATTGCACCAAGATGGAATCTATTAACCTCGGTAAAGAAAGAGTAGTCTTATGATGATCATGAGATTGAGTCCTAAAGCCCATGGTCATGGTAGTGTGAAATAATAAAAAAAAGATTCTATTAGAATTTCACATCGAACTCAAATCGAGTGATTTAATTATATGACAAGAATTGGGTTTGATGAGTTAATCTTAACCTAATCCTGTTAGGACTCATGATAGATTCTAACAACTCATCAACCCTATCCATATGATGGTGCCAATAAATCAGATTTTATTCTAATTATTTTTGGTGAATAAAAGGGAGGAGTTGTGTGCCAAAACCAAATATTCCATGCCCAAGTAAAGTCTTGAGGTGCACAAAAGTTGGCACCTCAAGATTATCTCTTTTGGACATTCCTTTTCTAGGTATTTGACCTAGAGAAGGACTCTTCCATATCTTCCTATATATGAGAAATTTGGGCATGGGATTTGATAGAAATTTATCGAGAGATAGTCTTTTGGGTGTGGGTTTTCTGGGCACAAAGAAGGCTTGGGCATGGGGTTCCATTAAGACAAAACTTTGAGTGTCCTATTGAGAGAAAAGAAAAGGAGAAGAAGGGGTTCTTCTTTAGGGTTTCAATTCCTTTTATTCCACTTTCTTTGAGTGTTTTGTAAAGAAGAAGAACTCTCTCAAGTCCTTTGCTTCTTCGATCCTTGGAAGGTCCAAGAGATCTAGAGAAGAAGGTTCAAGGTCAACTATCAAGGAAGGATCTACAAGATGCTAGCATACTGCGCAGATTTTCAATCACCAAACTTCTAATCGAATTCAAAGCCTTGTGTGAACAACCCATAGAGGCAAACATCTATGCAACTCAAAGCGACAACCTCGACTTCAAAAATAGTAAGTAGTGTTCTCAACCCATGAAAAGGTATAGGAACACAATCTCTATAATTGTCTAGATTAGATCTAGAAGTTGACCGGTGTTGATGTGATCAATACCTTTCATATTTGCTTCTTATTTAATTTTTAGACTTAATGCATGCATATTTCATGTCATAAGATCCTATATCTAGGGGTCTTTTATAAGTTTTGTAGATTAATATAATTAATCTAATGCTTTCGCTATAATTAATTTTGAAAAAAATTTAAAATAGATGCATGTAAATCCTAGTTTTTCCTTCACTTTGTCCCCTTCTTCTTCCTCTTTATTTTACGAATTAGGGGAGGTTTTCTTGACCTTGTTCCCGAAGCTAGGTGGCTCCCCCTCCAATCGATAATGCTTATGGTTGGGAGTGCAAGCCATGGGGTGACCAATGATCCAAGCAAGAACAAAGCATGAAGAAACAGGAGATTTGTTTCATCCTTTTACTGCAAAACAACAGAGCATCGCCGGTATGTTGTGACACCACTTGCTTTGGTACCATGTCTTGAGAAGATCCCTAACAAGTATGGAACATGGATCCCCATGGGTCAAGATTAGAACACTGGTAATGATGTCGATACCATAATAGATAAGAAGAAGAGAAACAAAAAAAAAGATATAATCCAATACGTGGATTAAGCCAAAGACTTACCTCCATGGGGCATACAAGCATCAATATGAGAAAAAAAAATTTACAAGAGGAGATCACACCCTTTCAACTCTCACATATCAATCCCTCTCTTTCAATAAGAAGCACACTCTTTCTTAAAGCTCTCTATCTCACATGGAGACCCCGTGAGCACTCTGGCTACTATCTCAACTACTACCACTGCTCTGCCAACTCACCTGGTGCGTGTGCTACATCTCTACCAGCTCCCTCTACTCCATAGGCCATCAGGGCCTTTCAATGACCCAAAACTGAGTCAAGATCAGAGACAAAACTTTGATTAGAACTCAAAACAACATCCTAGCCATTAAATCAAACAGCAACATTCTAGAGCCATCTGATCATGCAACCCCATCCAGTCATGTACCTGTGCACTGCATGAAAATGCGGTGCACTACTTAAGGGTCCATGCGGAGGCGTGGATTGTGTGGAAATGCCAGGATGATCCCATGGATCGTGTTGCTGGGTTCATGCCTAGGCCACACTTTTATGCTGGGCTGTGCTTGCATGCAAGCCATGCTTGCACCCATGTGTCCTAGTGTTGCCCAACAAGACAACCCAAAAGGGGGGGATGAATTAGGTATTTCAAAAATTTAAACAAGTAATGTGTAGTTTTTCAAACTAGTAAAATGTTGGTGAGTGTTGAATTCTAATGCAACTAAGTATATAGAAATGTAAGAGCAACGGAAAGCAAGAGAGAATGTAACAATCACAAATACTAAAGAATTTATAATGGTCCAGTGCTCCTTGCACCTACATCCGCTTTCCAAGATCCACTTGAAAATTTTACTATAATCTATCCAAGATCACGATCGGATAGTTTTCCAACCTCACTATCCAAAACTCAATTGGTTTTACATTGGATCACCAACCATAACCAATCCTTAAGCCAATCCATGACTTGCAATCTAATTCAAAGGCTTAGATGAGCCTATCCCCTAGCTTCAAACTCCAATTGAAGCTAGTTACAATAAATTTTAAAAATAAATACAAAATAGCCAAACAAAAACTCCTTAGATAAGCTGATTGAAGTCAATGAAGCTTAAAGAATTTCTTTTTGAGGAAGCTTTGGAGTAGGAGAGCTTATCTTCTTGTTGAAAAGTCAATCTTGATTTGATGTTTGAGATAGCTGGAGAGTGAATGCACCCTATTCAATGCTTTTGGACTTTTCACTTGTTTTCTCTCTTGATGATTGATTTCCTTAAGTTCTCTTGTCTTTTCAATGAGTTAGAAGACTGAAATATACTATTTGGAGGTTCAAAAATCCATTTATGACTATTGAAAACTCAGAAAAGAGCTGTTTGAACCATTTCTACATAGTTATGAAATTTCAATAGAATTAGCCGTTGGGACCTCAAGTCGACTCAAATGATGTTTGAGCCTACTCTACTAAAATCTCCTGAAAATCATTCTTTCTATATTATTTTTTTTGAGAACTTCAACTCGAGTATTCAAGTCGACTCGAGATGCTACTCGGATTTTTAATGCAGAAACACTATTTGCTCTCCTTCATTTGAGTTGACTCGAATAATTTGAGTCGACTTGAGGGCATGCCGGTTGAAACATTTAGCATACCAGAACTAATTTTTCTTCTATTTTTCACCTTGAGTCAACTCAAACTGAACATGGGTCGATTCGACTGTGTGCCCTCTGGACCTTTTTAGATATTTATCAAAAAAAAGATTTTTTTATTTCAACTTTTGGGCTCCACTTCCTCACTGATTTTTGAGGTCTTCATCATCTTGTATCCTTTCAAATTCTTCTCAATTGAGCTTAATCCAAGAGTTTAAAGTCATTCTTTTGATACTTTAAGGTTCTCCTAAAATATTATCTTTAAAGAAATATTAGTTCCATTATATATCCAACCATTTTATTATTCATCAAAATCAATTTAAGGATTAACGATCTCCCTCTTTTTAATGATGATAAATCTTTGAGTATATATATAAGCAAATGATATATAAAGCATGATGAACATCACCTTTATGAATTGAGAATGTTCTAAGAAATGATGAAGCTCATATATTGATAATTTGAAATTCATGTATCAAGGCAAGGAGTTAGGCATTTAAATTAAGGGTTCAGAAAATTTAGACTATGATTACCATTAGAGCTTATAAGTTTTATTTTTAGGCTTTGCTCCCCCATAGTTTATGCCTAGTTTCATGATAATTCCATGTAGTCAATTTTGCTCCCTCTTAGCTTGTGCCTAGATTCTTGTGAAAATAACATATTTTTGTCAATGTCTAAATAGGATATCCATGGTTTACTTTGAAGATACTTGAAGTCATGTTTACTTTGAAGATACTTGAAGTCATTTGCTTATATTTATATTTTACTCCTCCTTTTTGTCATCACCTATGATGGATAGTGCATATTGACCATTACAATACAAGGAGTGATACACAACAAAATGGTGCAAGATGTTAAGCCAATGTATCAATCAATACCAAGCATAATAAGTAAGCCAACCATAAGCCTATGCATTTATCATTCATAAGCAAATCATAACAAGATTCATTACATTAATTTGAGATTTTACAATGTATCAATCAAAATGAATATACTACTCAAAATAGGAATGCAATATATGAAAGATACAAAGAAAGTCAACCAGTACATAGATATAGCTAAATGACTATATTAATATTCTAGAGAGCCTGAGTGAGCCTATAAGTCTAGCTCTGCTCATCATCATTAGATGGAATCTCCAGTGTCTCAGATGAGCTCGCTCTCGAGGTAGAAGGTGTAGCTCTCCTGCTCCTAATCTTGGATGATGGTCTTAGAAAAGCCAACACCAACTCTAGTATAGATGCGAATGGGGAGTCGGGTCTGAGACTAGGGCTATGGCTATGGCAGTGTAGGACAAGGAGTAGGCCGTGGCTATGGTTGTCACAAAGGCTGAGGAGGTGGCTATGAAGAATGAGGCCTCAATGCTCCAATGACCGCAATGGCTGCTACATCGACTGCTACTACTGCTAGCACAAAACTTGGAGCAGTCCTTTGAATGATCCCGATCAAACTCCCCATGGCACCCAAGACTGACAGTATCCCCTCCTGCTAGGATAGACTGAGTCCTCTGATGGATGACTAAATCTCTACCATGCTGGAGACTATATTCTCCCTCAATGTGCTTGTCTCTTGGGCAAAATCAAATGACTCTACTAGTGTACCAATTCCCGACTACCTCTACTTAAGAACTAATAATCTATCCGAAATTGCTCTAACCTCGATCTATAAACCATCCAGCCTCTCAGACAGGGGCCTAATCTCAACCCTAATAGTGCTACTGATCATCTTTCACAGACGATCAAATAATACTGGCTCAAAGGCTATCATGTGTGAAGCTGTGGAAGGTATAGAAGGTCCAGCCTGAGGTGCTACATGTGTAATAGGAGATGAAACAGGTGTATAAGCAGCTGTGGTCGATGGCTCTTTGATCTCTCCTACCCTCTCCTCCTGCTCATCCTACCCAGATATTTTCTTTACCCAACTTTCTTTCTCTAATTTGTATCCCATTCTATTTAAAAATTTATCATCATAAATATCAAAATGGGATAACCTTTTGTTAGGTTCACCTTTTAAGGATATTCCTGAAGGAAAATCAGCATTTTCTGCCATAGGATCAATCTGATCTGATCCGATCCATAGAAAATTTTCAAAAAATTTCTATAAAAACTTCTTATCAAATTTGAGAGTTCTCTGATATGATCCTAATGATTTAACATTAAAAATTAAAATAAAATAAGAACATTAGATGTTACCTATTCAGGGTAGACTATTATCCTGACGATGATCTATGCAAGTCTGAGATTCTGAATCAAGCCACACACGTGCCGGGCCTCTATCGGAGTCCAGTCAAGCTATATCTGGATGCGCTCTTCTTTTGAATCTAATCTCTAAAAATTAGATCTAAATCTGATTTATGAAGCCTTCAAACAAACTTTGAAGGCAGCACCCTATCTCTTGATCTGAATCATCCTGTCTTGATCTTTTCTTCAACTTTCTTCAACTTTTGATGGCTAAAACTCCACCAAATCTGGCATGGATGTGGAGAAGAGAGGGAGGAGCTTTAGAGCTGGTATGGAGAAGGATTTTGCAGTAGCATGTGGACATGGAAAAGCAAAGGTATGAAACACTAGGGTGCAAGGTCTTTAAATAGACTCCTGCGCCAACCCTAGAGTCCAAAAACATCAAGCAACTTGTTTGCTTGATTTATTTAAACTCCTTCCAGGTTCTCCACGTTAAACATCAGATCTGATCTGATGTTTCTTGCCCAATAATCCCCTAAAAATGCCACACACAATAGATAGGAAGAGAGGGAGAAAGTTCAATGCGCAATGGACCCTTCCTTTCTCTCCTAGAATTTGATCTTCCATCAAACTCTTTGACTGGTCAAATCTAAAATTTGACCAAGTCAAAACTTATCCATATGGGGTGCATGCCTAGGAGGATGTGCATCCTCTCCATGCTGTACAAAATATTTAGAGGTGCGTACCCCTAGAAATTCTCCATGGGAAGCATGCCCCCTGTCCCTTCTTTCTTACATCAAGGTCAATCTTTGACTCTTATCTAAAAAAGGAAATAGCAGGTGATAGAAATTAATAGGTGGTCTTAAATTCATCTAATAAATTAAGATAAATCTTTTCTGACCTGGATAAGCTCTAGTCAGATGGCCAAGAGCAGGGGCCTTTAAATCCTACTTTGCTCTTATGACCAGATGGCCAAGAGGAACATCTTAATCAAAAATTTAATTTCTACTACAAAACTAGTTAGATCTAAATCATAAATCGCATATATAATTAATGATCTAACCTATACATGCTTTGTATACATCTCATGTATCAATAATTAAATTAAACATGCATGTTTTCATATCTGACATATCTTATATAATATCTAAAAAATAAAATTTTAATGATCTCATCAAATAAATTCTATTCTAGACAATACATAAAATAATTCTATAACTAGTCTAGACATGCATCTATCAAATCCTATATAATAAATTTAAATCTTAATTTTTTATTTTTTAAATTTGATTATAACTTTTATAACATCAAAAAAATAAAAATAAAAAGGATTCTAAAAATATATTTTAATCATATCAAAAGAAAGAATACACTAGACTATATATAGAATAATTCTACAATCTAGTCTAGTCATGCATCTCATACCTCATTGATCTATAAAATAAAATTTTTAATTTTTTGATTTCAGATCTGATCACATCTGATGTGATATCAAAAATAACTAATATTAGATTATAAAATAAAATAAAAATCATATCTAAGATAGATTTGAAGAACTGCTAACCCAGCTCTGATACTAGTTGAAAAAAAATCAGCATTTTTTTGCCACAAAATCAATCTGATCTAATCCATTGAGAATTTTTAAAAAATTTCTACAAAAACTTATGATCAGATCTGAGAGTTCTCAGATCTGATCCTAATGATCTAAAATTAAAAATTAAAAATTAAAATAAAATAGGAACATTAGATGTTAACTATTTGGGGTAGACAATTATCCTGACGATGATCTGCGCAAGTTTGAGGTCCTAGATCAAGCCATGCATGTGCCTGGTCTCTACCGAGTCTACTCAGGGTGGATCTAGATGCGCTCTTCTTTTGAATTCAATCTCCAAAAATTAGATCTAAATCTGATTTATGAATCCTTCAAATAAACTTTGAAGGCAGCACCCTATCTCTTGATCTGAATCATCCTGTCTCGGTCGTTTCTCCAGCTTTCTTCAACTTTTGATGGCTGAAACTCCACCAAATCTGATATGGACGTGGAGAAGAGAGGGAGGAGCTTTAGATATGGCATGAAGAAGGATTTTGCAGCAGCATATGGGTGTGGAAAAGCAAAGGTATGAAACCATAGGGCGCAGGGTCTTTAAATAGACTCCAGCGCCAACCCTAAAGTCCAAAAACATCAAGCAACTTGTTTGCTTGATTTATTTAAACTCCTACCATGTTCTCCATGTTAAACATCATATCTGATCTGATGTTTGTTTCCCAATAATCTCCTAAAAATGCCACACACAATAGATAGGAAGAGAGGGAGAAAGTTCAATGCGCAATGGACCCTTCCTTTCTCTCCTAGAATTTGATCTTCCATCAAACTTTTTGACTGGTCAAATCTGCAATTTGACAAAGTCAAAACTTATCCATATGGGGTGCACGCATAGGGGGATTTGCACCCTCTCCATGCCATACAAAACATCTAGGGGCGCGCACCCCTAGAAATTCTCCAGGGGCGCACACCCCCTATCCCTTCTTTCTTACATCAGGGTCAACCTTTGACCCTTATCTGAAATAGAAAATGGCAGGTGATAGGAATTGGCAGGTGTTGCCTTAAATTTATTTAATGAATTAACATAAATCTTTTCTAACCTAGATAAGCTCCAGTCAGACTAGGATAGGATTCTTGGGTGAGTCAAACTCATCCGAGATAAACCAAAAAGACCACTGAAGGAGAGTGTTAGGCTCAATCAGCTACTAGCATGATTTTCTTGAACCTAATCGGATCTAATGCAAATCAATCGAACTAGCTTAGCCTAATTGATCACATCCAAACTTAAATCCTTATTTGTGTGATCCAGTTAGGTTCAGTTTCATATGATAATAGAACATGTCGCAATCTCTATCATCAACATCATCAAAATAATCTTTGATGGATCAGAACTTTTCTAATTCACACAATTAGAATGATCGATCATCAAAATCATTCTAATTACTCCCAAAATTCATCAATGATACCTAGCAATATTGTGAGCTCAGGTATGGTGCTCTTAAGCCTTGAAAGTAGGTGGAAAGAGAGCAAGGAGCGAATAGAATCAACCATCGAAAAGCTTTGGCAAATGCTTCAGAAGGACTAGCTTGGATCCTATCAGAAGAGCCAGCCCGAGCTGAAGATGATGTTAGATATATGTGCCCTAGAAGCCAGAATTGGCTGACACTTGTAATACACTTCTAGGGGCAAAATTATAATTTTGACTATAATCAAATAAAATGGGTTATTTTCTATCACATATGTGTATTTAGTGTCTGTGATACATCCTTTGAGTTAATGGTAATGATAATTCATATTTTCAAGAGTTGAAAATTTAAGACATGAATAATCATTATTAACTCATAAACAGCTCCTGACCATAGGATCATCACGAGGATGGTGATTGATCCAGAAGGTTGGTGTACGATCGCTTCTCTTTAGTAGATGAGTCTTGAGTCTACGGTGTGGAGACACCGGAGCGAGAGTACAGGTACTCGTTAGAGAACGAGGGCACTGAGCGTGACCACCTCGAGTAGTCATTAGGAAGTCTACCTTCTCGTCAATGACTGACTCGATGCTGCAGTAGTGTGTCTGGTTCTTTGACCTGAGATGCATCGGACAGTTCACCTTGAGGGTGTTATAGTTTGACTACACCATTACTCGGTCTCCTAGCCATATGGAACCCTGAGGTGTATGTTGGCTATAGCATGTTCATTGTAGGAACTGGATTGCATCAAGATGGAATCTATCTACCTCGGTGGTAGAGGAGTAGCCCTATGATGATCATGAGAATCAAGTCCAGAAATCCATGGCCATGGTAGAGTGAAATAATAGAAAGAGTTTCTATTTAGATTTTCACATTGGACTCGAATCGAATGATTACATCATATGACAGAGACTAGGGTTTGACGAGTTCACCTTAACCCTAATCTGATCGGGGCTCAAGATAGAAGAACTTAATCACACAGGTAGCTGCACCAAGAGGTTCGCATTCAGCTCTGATGGGTTGCCACCATATACTGCTAGGTGTCACTGGTGGATTTTGGGAGCAATTAGAATGATTTAGATGATCGATCATTCTAGCTGTTCGAATCAGAAGAGTTCTGATCCATCGAAAGGAGTTTCGATGATGTCGATGATAGAGATCATGACATATCCCATTACCATACAGAACTGAACCTAACTGGGTCACACAAACAAGGGTTTGAATCTGGTGATCATCAATTGAACTGATCTAGTTCAATTGATCTGAATGAGATTCAATTAGGTTCAAGGAAAATCGTGCTAGCACTCGATTGAACCTAACGTTCTTCTTTTACTATCATAAATAAGTTGTCCTGACTGAGCCAAAGGAGTTTGTGCTCAATCAGAGGCCTTCATATGGTCTGACTGGAGGTTGTCCAAGTCAGAAAAGGTTGTCTTATTTTGTAAGACATTACCTGCCATTTTTGGTCACCTGCCATTTCTTGTTCTTTGACTTTGGTCAAAAGTCTACCTTTGACTGGTCAAACGTTGACCATTGACACTTTGACTTTTGACCACATGTCATGCACCTATTGGAGAGCTGGTGGGGGCCTGTCCCCCTGCCAGAACCTGGCAAGGAGAAGGGCGCACGCCAAGGGTGGCGTGAGCCCAAGTTAGGAGGCGCCTAGGAGTCCTTGTTGGACAAGGACTCCATCTCCTTTTTGGATTCCAATTAGAGTTCTTCTAAGAACCAACTTTGACTGGTCTTAGGCCCCTCTAAGGAGGAATCCAGGGGACTCTATTCCCACCAATCAGATTTAGATCTGATTTCACAAAGGGTTGTGATTGGTTGGGAAGGAAGAGGAGTTGGATCACAGCTTAGTCTATAAATAAGACCCTGCGCCCAACTCAGATTCTATGCGAATGCAATTCAATTGAGAAACCCCATGCCCCAAGGCTGCCTCTCCCCTCCTTCCTCCATGCCAATAGCTTCTTCTCCCCTTGCTCTCCACGTCCAAAAGAGTTTTGGACTTGGTTGGTGCGATTCAGATCAAAGGAAAGGCGATCAAAAGCAAGAAGGCTGCGCTGCTGCAAAGGACGACTGCTGATCTTCAAAAGAGTTTTGAAGATCCTCCAGATCAGATCCAGATCTAATTTTTGGAGGTGTGATAGAGAAGAAGAGGATCTCCAGATCCAACCCGAGTGGATACCGGTAGAGGCCAGGCGCTTGCGTGGCTAGATCCAGAACCTTCCGCTGCAAATCAGGATCATCAACAGGGTAATAGGATTACCCAAATCAGGTAAATTAAATTTGATTTAATTTATCTTATTTTATTTTATTTATTAAAATAATAAGAATCAGATCTGAAATATATCAAGATCTGATTGGGATCAAGAGAAAAAATTTTTGAAATATATCTCTTGATCTGATCAGATCTGGACGAACCTGGACCGGGAAATCAGGATTTCCCTTCAACTGGTATCAGAGCCATGGTTCTAAAATTGTTTAGATCTAATTTTAAATTTATTTTAATTAGAAAATAAAGTGATTTTAGATGTCACATGAGATGTGATCAGATCTGAAATCAGAAAAATTAAAATTAAATGATTTGGATCTAAGATTACATGAAGATATGCATGACTAGTTCTAGAATAGAATAGTTCTATAGAATAGTTTTGCATGTCTTTGATTTAATCTGATTAAATCATATTTTAGATCTTCTTATTTACTATTTTTTGATATTATAAGTGTTATAATAACATCTAAAAAATAGCAAATAAAAATTATTTAATTTTAAATATCATATGAGATATGATTGATGCATGTCTAGACTAGTTGTAGAATAGTTCTACATAATTGTCTAGATTAGAATTTATTTTGATTAGATCAATTTAAATCTAATTTTTTAGATTATTATGAGATAATTTAGATCTGAAAATATGCATGATTATGATACATGAGATGTATGCAAAATATGCCATGATTAGATCTAAATTTGTATATGAGATATATGATATAGATCTAATAACTGTTTTGTAGTATTGCATGTTCCTGATTAAGGCGTTCCTCTTGGCCGTCCGGTCATAAGAACGAAGAAGGGTTTAAAGGCCCTCTCTTTTCCATTCGATGGGGTGTTCTTATGATGTGTAGGGGTGCTGCGTGTTCGTCCTTAATCAGAAACCCAAAACTTACTTTCTGCAAAACCCTAGATCCTGAAACCCTAGGATTTATTGTGCATATTTTGTTTATGAACCCTACTTAATTAAGAATTAAGTTTATGGAATATTAATTAGGTCTAAAATTGAGAATTTCAGATCTAAGACATATTCATAATACTGGGTTCGGGCTTGGGTAGCTCAATTAGGTCTAAGCGGTTGATCAAACCGAATCAAGAGTTGGTTAGATGGGATCAACAATGCTTAAATTGACCAGCCTAATAGGATTAAGTCTGGGTCAAGATCGAGTCACGATCAAGCAAGACCTAATTAGGCTCAGAGGTTAGAGTCTGGATTGTAGGCTAACCCAATTGGTTCTGACTCAACAATTTGGTGTCTAAGGTAAGTTTGGCACAGACGACCGACTGGTTTTTAATTGGAAGCTACTCGACCTGAATGCGTTCTTGTACGAGTTAATGGCATATTCCTTCCACCGATCTCACTTACCTGGCCATATCTGTTGACACAGTTCTGATCTGAGGTGGTCAATAATCCGAGCTAACCCATGCCACTAGGTTAGTCATAATTGTTATGACTAAGCCAAGTCTAGTTTAATGAGACCTGAATCAATTCTCCCTAAGAAAAGATTAAGTCCGAGGTCTTCCACCATTGTAGACGTGCGGGCCCTTCCCGGGGTTGATTGTTCTCGGCTGGATACAGTGGCTCAGTTGCACCGAAAAGACGCAACCATGTCTATTAGGCATTGGATGCTATGGGCTGGAGGATGAGTTGGGCTCAATATTTCGGATACGGTGAGAGACCCAATTAGGAACCCAGTCTATGCAAATGGTGGGTCTGACTTAACTAAGGAGTGGATCAATATTCTGGATACGGTGAGATTCATGAATTAGAGACCAAGTTTGGGTGCACCATGATTAGAGAATCATTGAACAAGAGTTGTTCACTCATTGGCTAACCCATCACCAATAACTGTTAGGTGAGGTGATGAGTCAGTTGGTGAGACCGCACCACCCACTAGAAATCATCAATCGTGGAGATTTTCGCATCTCTACAGAGGGAGTGTAGGGATCCGAGAAAATAGTGGGAGCTAATTTGTTTAAAAATAAAATCCCTAAACAAATTGGTCAAGTCAAAATTACAGTATCTAACTAGAATCTTTGACTCTCTACAGGAAAATGTCTGCGTCCAACCCATTGGCACGTATCCTAGACACACATAGACTGACTGGACCCAATTATAAAGATTGGCTCAGGAACTACAAAATTGTTTTGGGTTCAGAGAAGTTAACACATGTTTTGGACCAGGACCCTCCCACCTTACCAGCTCGTCCATCCACTGAACAGAGAGCGTCTCTGGAAAAATGGATTGACGAAGATAATAAGGCCAGATACTACATGTTGGGCTCGATGTCTGATGAGCTCCAGCGCCAACATGAAGATATCGGGACTGCTCGCCAAATGTTGGCTCACCTGCAGGAGATGTTTGGTGAACAGAGTCGCGCAGCCAAATATCAAGTCACAAAATGACTTTTTAAGGCTAAGATGCGTGATGGGCAGTCAGTCCAAGATCACTGTCTGACAATGATCAAGGACATGGAAGAGCTTGAGAAGCTCGGTGTGAAGTTGGACTTGGATCTTGCAGAACGATATTATTCTGCAATCCTTGACTGATGCATATGGGCAATTCATCATGAATTACCACATGCATAAACTTCAAAATTCCTTGGCCGAGTTGATGAATATGCTGGTTACCGCTGAGCTTTCTATGAAAGGTTCTAAAGGCTCAGTTCTTGCTATGGAACGGACTTCTTCCAAAAGAAAGTCTTATGGAAAGAAAAAGAAGTCTGTGAAAAAGCAAAAGGTGGAAGGATCAAAGAAGAAGAAGGCAGAACCGAAGAAGAAGGTCGATGGCAAAGGAAAGTGTTTCCATTGCAACAGCGACGGCCATTGGAAGCGGAAACTGCCCTACTTACCTGGCCACCCTGAAGAACAAGAAGGAAGGTCCTTCTGGAGGTATGCTCGTTATTGAGTCTAACCTTACGGATTTCTTCTGCATCCAGTTGGGTGCTTGACTCTGGTTCTAGTGCTCATCTGTGCACTTCTATGCAGGGTCTTGAGGATAGCAGGAGGCTGAGGGATGGAGACATGATCCTACGCATCGGTAATGGAGCAAGAGTTGCTGCAGTAGCCGTGGGAACATACCCTCTTGCGATTACCATCTGGTTTAGACTTAGTTTTAAAAGACTGTTATTATGTGCCTGCAGCTAGCAGGAAATTTGATTTCTGTTTCATGCTTAGCACAAGAAGGTTATGTGATCACCTTCTTTAAGGACCATTGTAACATTCTTTATGAAAGAAATAAAATTGCAAATGGTTTCCTTATTAATGGTCTTTATCAGTTACATATTGATGTACCTGTTTTAACTATCGAGCAAAACGTGAATGCCAAACGACCTAGGGATAGTCCAAACGACAGATATCTATGGCACCTGAGATTAGGTCATATAGCAGAAGATAGGATTAACAAATTGGAGAAAAATGGGCTATTGAGTCCATTGACTTTTGAGTCATATCCAACTTGTGAATCTTGTCTTCAAGGCAAAATGACTAAACTCCCTTTTGTTGGACATGGGGAGAGGGCCACAGATCTCCTTGCCCTAGTACATACTGATGTGTGCGGCCCATTCGATGTGCCGGCTAGAGGCAATTTTGTCTACTTCATTACCTTTACCGATGATCTGTCTAGGTATGGGTATGTGTATCTTATGAGACATAAGTCTGAAGCTTTTGAAAAGTTCAAAGAATTCAGACATGAAGTAGAAAAACAAACTGGAAAACCCATTAAGGTTCTTCGATCAGATCGAGGAGGTGAATACCTTAGCCAGGAATTCCTAGACTATCTTAAGGAAAATGGCATAGTCTCTCAATGGACTCCACCAGGAACACCTCAACTCAACGGGGTTTCAGAATGGAGAAATCGGACTCTATTGGATATGGTTCGATCCATGATGAGCTTCACAGACCTCCCTGATTTCCTTTGGGGACATTCATTGTTAACTTCAATCTATTTACTGAATAGGGTTCCCTCTAAAACCGTTCCTACCACACCGTATGAGATATGGCACGGTAAGAAACCAAGTCTGAGTCATCTCAGAATTTGGGGTTGTCCGGCTTATGTCAAAAGACAACAAGCGGACAAGTTAGAATTTAGGTCCTTTAGAGCTCGATTCATAGGATATCCTAAAGAGTCATTAGGATACTATTTCTACATTCCAGAAGACCACAATGTGATTGTGAGTCGACATGCCATCTTTCTTGAAAAATAGTTTATTCAAGATAGTGGCATTGGAAAGCAGATTAAGCTTGATGAGAAAGTCTCACAAGCAGAAACGAGCTAAGGACCAAGTGGAACCAAATCAGGTTGAGCCAATAAGAACACTACCTCCTCCACCTCGTAGATCGGAAAGAGTTTTCCGTCCCCCTGAAAGATACTTAGGTATTATTTCAGAGGATGTAGAGGAAATGTTCCTCGTAGGTAATGGTGCTCATGGTGATGATCCCAAAACCTACAACGAGGCGATATCAGATATCGACTCCGAGAAATGGCTTGAGGCAATGAAGTCAGAAGATTCGACTCGATGCACTCAAACCAAGTCTGGACCTTGGTAGATCCACCAGAAGGTATAGTACCTATTGGGTGTAAATGGATCTTCAAGAGAAAGATTGGTGCAGATGGAAATGTGGAGACATTCAAGGCTAGACTAGTGGCAAAAGGTTATAGTCAATGCGAAGGCATTGACTATCAGGATACCTTTTCCCCAGTAGCTATGCTAAAATCCATCCGCACATTGCTTGCCGTTGCAGCCTATTTCGATTATGAAATATGGCAAATGGACGTGAAAACGGCATTCCTAAATGGATATCTTGAGGAAGATATCTATATGGAACAGCCGCTAGGTTTCACATCCAGTGATACTGATCACAAGGTTTGCAAGCTGCAAAGGTCCATATATGGACTTAAGCAAGCATCTCGGAGCTGGAACACTCGTTTCAATGATGTGATCAAAAAGTTTGGTTTCATCAAAAATGAAGAGGAACCATGTGTTTTCAAAAGGGTCAGTGGGAGCGCTGTTGTCTTCCTCGTATTGTACGTGGATGACATCCTCCTTATTGGGAATGATATTCCCATGTTGACATCAGTCAAAGATGTGGTTGTCCAAGGAATTCTCCATGAAAGACCTAGGTGAAGCATCCTTTATTCTAGGAATTAAGGTCTATAGGGATAGACCGAATAGGATGCTAGGACTTTCACAGAAGATGTACATAGAGGAAGTACTAAAGAGGTTTAGTATGGAAAACTCTAAGAGGGGATTAATACCCTTCAGACATGGTATTCATCTTTCCAAGAAGATGTGCCCCAGCACACCTGAGGAAATAGAACGCATGAGCAAGATCCCTTATGCTTCTGCAATAGGGAGCCTCATGTATGCCATGCTATGTACACGACCTGATATAGCCCATGCTGTGAGTGTCACAAGCAGATATCAGTCAAATCCAGGTGAAGAACACTGGACTTCTGTGAAATGTATCCTTAAGTACTTGAGAAGAACTAAGGATATGATGTTGGTCTTTGGTAATGGAGAACTCCAAGTTCAAGGGATACACAGACTCGGACTTCATGTCCGATATAGATGATCGAAAGTCGACATCTGGGAAGTCTGTTTGTGTGCAATGGTGGAGCTGTCAGCTGGAAGAGTTCCAAGCAAACTGTGATAGCAGATTCCACCATGGAAGCAGAATATATAGCTGCATCAGAGGCTGCAAAGGAAGCATTCTGGTACAAGAAGTTTGCTGCAGAAATTGGAGTAATGCCATCAGATGCCATTCCTCTTTACTGCGACAACAATGGCGCCATAGCCCTTGCTAAGGAGCCGAGGTCTCACCAGAAAGTCCAAGCACATTGAGCGGCGATACCATCTCATCCGCGATTACCTTGAGAAAGGTTACGTTGAGGTCAAGAGAGTCAACTCCGTAGATAATGTGGCAGACCCACTTACAAAGCCGTTGGGCCAGCAGAAGATCGAAGCCCACCTTGAGAAGATGGGACTTAGACTTGTAGCCAATTGGCTTTAGGACAAGTGGGAGATTGTTAGATATATGTGCCCTAGAAGCCAGAATTGGCTGACACTTGTAATACACTTCTAGGGGCAAAATTATAATTTTGACTATAATCAATAAAATGGGTTATTTTCTATCACATATGTGTATTTAGTGTCTGTGATACATCCTTTGAGTTAATGGTAATGATAATTCATATTTTCAAGAGTTGAAAATTTAAGACATGAATAATCATTATTAACTCATAAAATGCTCCCGACCATAGGATCATCACGAGGATGGTGATTGATCCGAAAGGTTGGTGTACAATCGCTTCTCTTTAGTAGATGAGTCTTGAGTCTACGGTGTGGAGACACCGGAGCGAGAGTACAGGTACTCGTTAGAGAACGAGGGCACTGAGCGTGACCACCTCGAGTAGTCATTAGGAAGTCTACCTTCTCGTCAATGACTGACTCGATGCTGCAGTAGTGTGTCTGGTTCTTTGACCTGAGATGCATCGGCAGTTCACCTTGAGGGTGTTATAGTTTGACTACACCATTACTCGGTCTCCTAGCCATATGGAACCCTGAGGTGTATGTTGGCTATAGCATGTTCATTGTAGGAACTGGATTGCATCAAGATGGAATCTATCTACCTCGGTGGTAGAGGAGCAGCCCTATGATGATCATGAGAATCAAGTCCAGAAATCCATGGCCATGGTAGAGTGAAATAATAGAAAGAGTTTCTATTTAGATTTTCACATTGGACTCGAATCGAATGATTACATCATATGACAGAGACTAGGGTTTGACGAGTTCACCTTAACCCTAATCTGATCGGGGCTCAAGATAGAAGAACTTGAATCACACAGGTAGCTGCACCAAGAGGTTCGCATTCAGCTCTGATGGGTTGCCACCATATACTGCTAGGTGTCACTGGTGGATTTTGGGAGCAATTAGAATGATTTAGATGATCGATCATTCTAGCTGTTCGAATCAGAAGAGTTCTGATCCATCGAAAGGAGTTTCGATGATGTCTATGATAGAGATCATGACATATCCCATTACCATACAGAACTGAACCTAACTGGGTCACACAAACAAGGGTTTGAATCTGGTGATCATCAATTGAACTGATCTAGTTCAATTGATCTGAATGAGATTCAATTAGGTTCAAGGAAATCGTGCTAGCACTCGATTGAACCTAACGTTCTTCTTTTACTATCATAAATAAGTTGTCCTGACTGAGCCAAAGGAGTTTGTGCTCAATCAGAGGCCTTCATATGGTCTGACTGGAGGTTGTCCAAGTTCAGAAAGGTTGTCTTATTTTGTAAGACATTACCTGCCATTTTTGGTCACCTGCCATTTCTTGTTCTTTGACTTTGGTCAAAAGTCTACCTTTGACTGGTCAAACATTGACCATTGACCTTTGACTTTTGACCACATGTCATGCACCTATTGGAGAGCTGGTGGGGGCCTGTCCCCCTGCCAGAACCTGGCAAGGAGAAGGGCGCACGCCAAGGGTGGCGTGAGCCCAAGTAGGAGGCGCCTAGGAGTCCTTGTTGGACAAGGACTCCATCTCCTTTTTGGATTCCAATTAGAGTTCTTCTAAGAACCAACTTTGACTGGTCTTAGGCCCTCTAAGGAGGAATCCAGGGGTCTCTATTCCCACCAATCAGATTTAGATCTGATTTCACAAAGGGTTGTGATTGGTTGGGAGGAAGAGGAGTTGGATCACGCTTAGTCTATAAATAAGACCCTGCGCCCAACTCAGATTCTAATGCGAATGCAATTCAATTGAGAAACCCCATGCCCCAAGGCTGCCTCTCCCCTCCTTCTCCATGCCATAGCTTCTTCTCCCCTTGCTCTCCACGTCCAAAAGAGTTTTGGACTTAGGTTGGTGCGATTCAGATCAAGGAAAGGCGATCAAAAGCAAGAAGGCTGCGCTGCTGCAAAAGGACGACTGCAGATCTTCAAAAGAGTTTTGAAGATCCTCCAGATCAGATCCAGATCTGATTTTTGGAGGTGTGATAGAGAAGAAGAGGATCTCCAGATCCAACCCGAGTGGATATCGGTAGAGGCCAGGCGCTTGCGTGGCTAGATCCAAAACCTTCCACTGCAATCAGGATCATCTCCAGAGTAATAGGATTACCCAAATCAGGTAAATTAAATTTGATTTAATTTATCTTATTTTATTTTATTTATTAAAATAATAAGAATCAGATCTAAAATATATCAAGATCTGATTGGGATCAAGAGAAAATTTTTGAAATATATCTCTTGATCTAATCAGATCTGGACGAACCTGGATCGGGAAATCAGGATTTTCCTTCAGATGAGCCAACTCAAATTTTAAGAGAGCTAGCTCGAGCAAAAGTCTAAAAAGTATATCAGACTGATACGTTGGAAGAGTTAGCTCGATTCCTGTCAGAGCCAGCTTGAGTGAAAGTTAAGCCAGCTCGAATCCTGAGAGAGTTGGCTCGAGCAGTAGAATAAAGAGCGGTGATTCAAGCTCTCGCAGGAGACATCATCGTCGAGCCAATCCGACTGCTGATCGAGCCGGCTCAAGAAGTAAACAGAATAGAATGTAGTTTCTATTCTGGCCTGAAATTGGGTTTAATCCTAGAAACTTAGGACCATGATTTGTAAGGTCCTAAGGAGGCTAACTTATGGATTGGACTAGAATTTGTCCAATCGGCCTATACATGGGAGACATGGATGTACATGGGCTCAGAGAGTGCATCACATTAGGTTAGCTAAGAGAGTTTTTTAGGTTGGATCTTATTTGACTAGGTATATATACGTTGTACTGAGTTTTCTAAACTAAGCATGAAATCAATACAAGACTTTTGTTTCAAAAATCTCTCTTCCTCTCTTGTTCTCCCTCTTTTCTCCATGCCCTAAAGTTTGCTAGGGTTTCAATAGAAAGGCCATCCCATTTTTTGGATCCTTGTTGCTATTTTTGCAAGCATCGAGCGCAAGGATTGTTTCCAATAGATTGATATCAGAGCAGCCATATGGAATAATAATTGGTATTAGAGCCCGATTGTTAGATCTGGTAGAGAAAAGGTCAAAGGTTTGCCTATTGTTGGGGTAAGGTGCTGAATAGATTCTTTTGAACACTGTTTATTCTCTTTTGTGTTTCGTTATTGGAATCTGGTTGGAATGGCATCAAGTACCATCAAGATGGACTTTGGAAAGTTTGACGGCAAGGATAACTTCAATCTTTGGAAGCAAAGAATGAAGGATCTACTGGTGCAGAATAGAATCTACAAGATATTGACTCACGAAATATCAAAAAAGATTTTTGCTGAAGAGTGGGAGGAACTTGAAGAGATAGCCTTCAGTATGATTCGTATGTGCCTCACTGATGAAGTTCTACCAGAGATTAATATGGAAACCACACTGAAAAGATTTTGGCAGAAATTGGAGAACACGTATATGGGCAAGAACATGACAAATAAGCTATGGTTGAAAAAGCAGCTGTACAGTTTATGGATGCCCGAAAGAGGAGACCTAGTTTTCTATATCCAGAGATTCAATTAAGTTTGGTCAGATGTTATGAGCCTTGATATGAAAATTAATGAGGAGAATAGAGCTCTCCTATTGTTGTGTTCGCTGCCAGCAGCATATGATAGTCTCATTACTACTCTGGTGTATGAAAAGGAGACATTAAACTTCAAGGAGGTAGTTAGAGTTCTCAGATCCAACAAGCAGCAAGAGAGGCTAGTTAGAAGAAATCCTAATTCAGAGGTGCCTTCTATGAATGAGAGGCAAGAAAGGCCTAAGAAGAGAATCAGAGATAAATCTAAGGTCAAATCAAAGTTCGAGAAAATCAGAAGGCTTGAAAATATTACAAGTATCATCAACCTAGTCATATTAGAAAAAATTGCCCACTTTTGAAGAATGAAAAGGGGAAGGACACTTCTAAGGATGGATCGACCAACGAGAGTGGTGCTCTATCATCTGAAGATAGTGGAGAAAATATAATGATAGTATCAGATGAAGTAATAGAGTTAGACAACCACTGGATACTGGATTCAGTGTGTTTCCATCATTACACTGCACATCGGGAGTGGTTCTCATCTTATGAAAGATTCGATGGAGGGAGTATAAGTCTTGGAGATGATCATCCATGTAAAGTTACTAGTGTTGGTACAGTAAGAGTGAGGATGTATGATGGAGTCATACGGACAATCACCAATGTGAAGCATGTGCCAGAACTGAAGAAGAACCTGATATCCCTAGGTTACTTGGAAGGATAGGGATATGCTTTCAATTGTCAACCAAGCAGTGGGTGTTTGAGAATTTCTAAGGATGCATTGGTGGTGATGAAAGGGAGAAAATTGATGAACAACCTATACATGATGGAGGGCTCAATAGTTACAGATAGTGCGAAGGTGTCTATAGCAGCAAAGAAGGAGCAGCTAGCCTACAAGCTGTGGCACTATCGTATGGGTCAGTTAAGTGATAGAGGGCTAGTAGAATTGAGTAGGAGAGGTCTGATTCCAGCAATCAAAAAAAAAAGAGATGAGCTATGTGAGCCTTGTATCTATGGCAAACAATACAAAGTTATATTTGCTAGTAGTACCAAGCAAAGTAAAACTATTTTGGAGCTTGTTCACTCAGACATATGGGGACCGACACGTATTACATCTTGAGATGGAGCAAAATATTTTGTCACCATTATAGATGATTTCTCCAAGAAGGTATGGATCTATCTGATGAGGAAAAAATTAGATGTTTTTGCCTGATTTAAAATCTAGAGAGCTGAGGTGGAGAAAGAGATAGGACAGCCAGTGAAGTATTTGAGGTCTGATAATGGAGAAGAATACACCAGCCTAGCATTCAGGAGATACTATGAAGAAAATGGAATAAAACACCATTACACAATGAAGATGACCTCTCAACAGAACGGTGTCGTGGAGAGGATGAATCGAACATTGATAGAGAAGACCAGAAGCTTAAGGCTATAGGCATCACTATCCAAATCATTTTAGGGTGATGCTCTTATTTATTTATGTTTTCTTTTTAATAGATCTCCCCATAAAAAATTGAATGGAGGACTTTTAGAGGCTACCTGGAGTGAAAAGAAGATGAAGCTTGGCCATCTAAAGGTGTTCGACTATCCTGCATATGCTTTGGTAGAAGAAGCCGACAGAAGTAAGTTGGATCCAAAGTCACAAAAGATAATATTTATAGAATTTTCACGAGGTGTGAAGGATTTCTTACTGTGGGATTCACATTCTTAGAGGTGTGTCGTTAGTCAGAATGTGATATTTGATGAAAAAAGCATCGTATTGAAATTGAAAAGTGTAGATGGGGTTGTAAAGACAACACAAGATAGCATGGGATAGCTCTCAGATACAGGTGATTTGCCCTCAACATCAACCTCGGATCGTGTTCAGTTTGAGGTGGAGTTATGCAGGCATGGTGATACACCTATGGAGGACCAGCATGAAAAGCGATCTATCCTAGGGGAAGTGCAGAGGCAGCCACAGATAGCAGACTTGTAGAATACTACAAGAGGAGTGGCACTGCACAAGACGAAGCGCACTATTCACAAATCGATGCGATATGGCATTAATGAGACTATTTTCTATGCTCTCATCACTACCAATGAAGATCCAGAGAGCTTTGAGGAGGTCATGGAGAGTTTGGATCAGGAGTCATGGATGCAGGCCATGATGGAGGAGATGGAGTCTCTCAAGAAAAATTGGACATGGCAGCTGGTAGATCTACCAGATGATGCTCGACCCATTGGCTCCAAATGGATTTTCACCAGAAACGAGACACCTTCAGAGCAAGATGGAGTGAGGTACAAGGCTAGACTAGTAGTCAAAGATTACTCACAAAGAGAAAGGATTGATTACGCAAAAGTCTTCTCTCCGATTGTTAGACATACATCCATCAGGATGCTATTGAGCATAGTTGCTGCTCATGACTTGGAGCTGGAGCAAATGGATGTTAAAACAGCATTCCTCCATGAAAATTTGGAGGAGAACATATACATGGAGCAGCCATAGGACTTTAGAGAGCCTAGGTCAGAGAGAGAGGTCTATTTACTGAAGAAATCATTATAAGCAATCTCCTAGATAGTGGTACAAGCAGTTTGATACTTATGTGAGAAGTATTGGACTATCTAGGTGCGATCATGACCCATGTGTATATGTGAGGTCTTTGGAAGATGGATCTTAATTATACTTACTCTTGTATATAGATGACATACTGATAGCATGCAAAAGTAAGAAAGTAGTGCAGGAGTTGGAAGCTTTATCTCGAGAATTTGAGATGAAAGACTTGGAGCCTACAAAGAAGATCTTGGGAATGAAAATTGTCAGAGACAGAACTAAGAGGCTGCTACATCTATCTCAGGAAGGATACATCAAGAAGATCTTAGAGAGGTTTAGTATGAAGGATGCTAAACTGACAAAGCTGCCACTTACCGGGCATGTTAGACTCTCTAAGACCATACCACCATAGACTAAGATGGAGGTTCAGAAGATGGAAAAGATTCCATATGCTTCTGGTATGGAAAATATTATGTACTCTATGGTATGTTGTAGGTCAAATTTAGTCCATGCAGTGAGTCAAATGAGCAGGTTTATGGCCCAACCTAAAAAGAAGCACTAGAGAGCATTGAAGGATATCTTCAGATACTTGGCAGGTTCAGTTGGGATTGGCATCTGCTATGGTCAGCAGGAAGGTGCTAAGGAACATCCTAACATATCCAAGAAGGCTCGAGGGCTAATAGAGAGATTTGTGGATGCAGATTTTGGTGGAGATATAGACACTCAGCGTTCGACTATAGATTTTATATTCAGCCTGTATGGAGGTCCAGTCTTATAGAGATCTTGCTTGCAGCTAATTACGGTCCTATCCACTATTGAAGAAGAGTACATTGGCATCATAGAGGCAATGAAGAAAGCTCTATGGTTGAAGGGCTTGGCACTGGAGATGGAATTCCCATAGGATGCAATCAGAATGCATTATGACAGTCAGAGTGCTTCATTGCTCGCACAGAACTCTATGTATCATACAAGGACTAAGCATATTAATATTAGATACCACAGAATCAGAGAGCTAGTGGAGGATGGTAAAGTCAAGCTGGTGAAGGTTCACACCAAAAAAAATCCACCCGATGTGCTCATAAAGGTACTTTCATGGAATAGCTTTTACAATTGCATGGTATTGATGGGACTAACAAATATAGCTGAGTTCATAAGAACTTGAGAGCACCAAGATGGAGATTGTGAGCTTAGGTATGGTGCTCTCAAGCCTTCAAAGCAGGAGGAAAGAGAGCAAGGAGTGAATGGAATCAACGATCGAAAAGCTTCGATGAATGCTTCAGCAGGACTGGCTTGGATCCTGTCAGAAGAGCCAGCCTGAGCTAAAGATGAGCCAGCTTGAATTCTAAGAGAGCTGGCTCAAGCAGAAGTCCAAAAAGTGTATCAGGCTGATATGCTGAAAAAGCTAGCTCAGTTCCTATCAGAGCCAGCTTGAGTGGAAGTCGATCCGGCTCAAGTAGCAGCACAGAAAGTGATGATTCGAGCTCTTGTAGGAGACATCACCGTCGAGCCAACCTAACTACTGATTGAGCCAGCTTGAGAAGTGAACAGAACAAAACATAGTTTCTATTCTGACCTGGGATTGGATATAATCCTAGGAACTTAGGGCCTTAGTTTGTAAGGTCCTAAGGGGGCTAACCTATGGATTGGACTGAAATTTGTCCCATAGATTTGTGCATGAGAGACATGGGTGTACATGGGCTCGAGGAGTGCATCATATTAGATTTGCTAGGAGAGTTTTTTAGGTTAGATCTTATTTGATCATGTATATATACTCTATACTGAGTTTTGTAAACTAAGCATGGAATCAATACAAGCATTTTCTTCCTAAAATCTCTCTTCCTCTCTCGTTCTCCCTCTTTTTTCCATGCCCTAAAGTTTGCTAGGATTTTAATAGAAAAGCCATCCCTTTTCTTGGATCCTTGTTGTTGTTTTTGAAAGCATCGAGCGCAAAGATTGTTCCCAATAGATTGATAATAGAGCAGCCATATGGAACAATAATAATATGGTAGCAATCCATCAGAACCAAAAGCGAACCTCTCGGTGCAGCTATCTATGTGATTGGATTCTTCTATCTTGAGCCTCGATAGGATTAGGGTTAAGATGAACTCATCAAACCCAACATCATGTCATATGAATAGATCATTTGATTCGAGTCCGATGTGAAACCCTAATAGAAAACTTTTTTCTATTATTTCGTTCTGCCATGACTATAGACTTAAGGATTCAATCTTATGATCATCGTAGGACTACTACTCATCTATCGAGGTAGATAGATCCCCTATTGGTGTAATCTAATTCCTATAATGAATATGCTATAGCCAATATACACCTCAGAAATTTGAATGGCTAGGAGATCGAGTTATGGTATAGTCAAACTACAACACCCTCAAGGTGAACTGCCGATGCACCTCAAGTTAAAGAACCAATCACACCACTGTAGCATCAAGCCAGTCATCGACAAGAAAGTAGACTTTCTTATGACTGCTCGAGGTGGTCACGCTCAATGCCCTCGTTCTCTAACGAGTACCTATACTCTTGCTCCGATAACTCTACACCATAAATTCAAGACTCAACTATCCTAAAAAAGCGATCGTACATCAATCTTTTGAATTGATCACCATCCTCGTGATGATTCTACGATCGAGAGTACTTTATGAGTTAATTATGAAAATTCATGTCTTAAATTTTTAACTCTTAAAAATATGAATTATCTTTACCATTAACTCAAAGGATGTATCGCAGACACTATATACATAATATGATAGAATAAAATAATCTTTTATTATTTTTAAGTTAAAATTATAAAATTATCCTTAGAAGTATATTACAAGTGTCAGTCAATCTAGCTTCTATGGCACACATCTAATAATTTCTACACCCATAAATATCCTAGTCAAAGCCATCCTATAAGGTAGACACACTTTCTTTTTGGATGCTGCCTCCTTCATTTGACGTAACATAACTATAGGTAGGTTAATTTGTTTCCTAATCCCTATACAATGCATGACCAATAACTCCCCCTCAGATACAAAGTCATGTCGGCCATACTTAGGGATAAAGATTCCATCTATGATATGATGTAGCAGTCTCATTTTAAGTGAGAGGTTGTTGGCCAACACATCTCTAATTACTCTCCTCCCAATTACAAATCTTTGTGCTTCCTTTTTATCTTCTAATCTATTGGGAATGATGCCATTCAAGGGTAGACCAAAAATAAATGCCAACCAATCTTCAGTTACATCAAAATCTATACCCTTAACAGATGATACTATTCCCAAATCTCCTCTTTTAAGATTTCCATAGAACTCTCTAACTAAATAGGGGTATATGGGAATATCTATGCAACAAAAATCTTTTCACCCCATCCTATCAAGCCAAGGTCCAATATTAAAGTGGTATTTTGCTAGAAAGGTAAAATTGACTCTTTTCCCCATACAGATAATCCTAGTAGCCATTCTAATAGTGGGTGAAGAAAGAGGTGCAGGTGGAGTTGCCATACTATATTCCCCAGGCACAAAGTCTAGATCATCTTGAGTTTGATCCATTCCTTGATGAGGAACCGACGATTGAGAACTCATTCCCTCATTCCTTGCCTTAGATCTCTGCTCTTTATCTTCCAAAAACAATGGCCTCTTGAGTTTCCACACGGCATGCTTAGGCACCATTTCTTCAAATCGAGCGAGAAATCAAGAGGATACAGATAGCTGGAGGGTGGAAACAATGGGATCACTATTGCTTGGCCTTAAAGGAGAGAAAGGGATGGGTTGGAGCACTGAAAGATAAGAATAAGGCTTTACGCATGACTATGGGTCTATTTTTAGGGCCTGCGGTCCGGACATTTAAGTCGACTTGAATGGAGCACTGAAACATAAGAATAAGACTTTACGCATGACTATGGGTTTGTTTTTAGGGCCTGCGGTCTAGACATTTAAGTCAACTCAAATATCCATTTGAGTTGACTCAAGCTTGGAGTTGACTCGGATCTATTGCAAGTCGACTCAAGCATGAGTCAAGTCTATAATTTTCAAGAAAAATTCAGAACTCAATCAATGTTGTTCTAATAAGTTTAAATGAGGATGAATCAAGAAAATTTGGTTGATTTGAGTTTGATTCTTGTTGGATTGATTAAAATTTGGAAAAGACAATGAGAGAAGGATGAGATAGTCTATTCCAAGTGATGGCAAATTCCTAGCTCCTTTCTAATTATACTAAATCTTTCTTCACTAAGAATTTTGATGAAAATATCAGTTAATTGCTTATCTATGCAAACAAATTCAAGCATCACATCATTATTTTGTACATGATCTCTTCCAAAATGATGTCTTATTTCAATATGTTTGGATCTAGAATATTGAATTAGATTTTTAGTTAAATTAATTACACTTGTGTTATCATATCTTATTAAATTTTATTAAGTTTGATGCCAAAATTTTCAAGCTATTGCTTAATCCATAGAATTTGAGCACAACAACTTCTGATAGTAATATATTCGACCTCAACCATTGATAACATAATCGAGTTCTATTTCTTGCTAAACCATGAGATTAAGTTAGTTCTAAGAAATTGGCAAGTGCCACTAGTACTTTTTCTATCTAGTTTACACCCCACAAAATCGACATTAGAATATCCAATCAAATCAATAAATAAAAATTTTGCATACCATAATCCAACATTAAGTGTTCTAATAAGTATCTAAATATTCTTTTAATAGTAGATAAGTAAGATTCTTAGGATTTGATTGATATCTAACACATATGCATATACTAAATATGATATCAGGCCTACTTGTAGTAAAGTAAAGTAAAAATCCTATCATGCCTCTATATAATTTGATATCTACACTTTTATCCTTTTCATATTTATCAAGTTTATATGAGGGACTCATTGGTATGCCATGTGGTTTTGAAGTCTCCATCCCAAACTTTTTGAATATCTTCCTTATATACTTTGTTTCATTGATGAAGATTTTTTCTTCAATTTTCTTAATTTGGAATCCGAGGAAGAAGTTGAGTTCACCTATTATACTCATTTCGAACTCATCCTTTATGAGCTAAGCAAACTTTTGATAAAGAGACTCATTAGTAGTACCAAAAATGATACCAACTACATAAATTTGTATTACTAACAAATCATTAACTCTTCTTTTTAGAAATAAAGTCTTATCCATATTTCTTCTAATAAAATCAATATTTAATAAAAATTTGCTTAATCTTTTGTATCATGCATGGGGGGCTTGTTTCAAATCATATAAAGCTTTTTGCAACTTATAGACATGATTTGGAAATGTATGATTTTCAAATCCAGATGGTTATTCTATATAAACTTTTTCCATTTATATAACTATTTAAGAGTACACTTTTAACATCCATTTGATAAACTTTAAAGTCCATGTAGCATGCAAAAGCAAGTAAAAGTTTAATAGCTACTAATCTAGCAACAGGTGCAAAGATTTCATCAATATCAATGCCTTCTTCTAGGTTATATCCTTTAGCAACTAGTCTAGCTTTACTTTTAATAGTTGTTCTATTTTTATCTAATTTGTTTCTATCCATTTAGTTTCAATTATGGGATAATCAATGGGTCTATTAACTAAAGTCCAAACATTATTTTTTTTAAATTGGTTAAATTTTTCTTACATAATATTTATCCAATTTGTATTATTTTTAGCTTCCTCTAGAGACTTTGGTTCTATTTGAGATACAAAAGCTAATGATCACACAAATTTCTTAAAATAGAACGAGTTCTTATTCCTTATGATGGATCACCAATTATTAAATCTTTTGGATGACCATGAGCATACCTTCACTATTTAGATAGTTCTTCTCTTGGTGTAGGAGTGGATTCTTGTCCCTTTTCTTCTTCATCCTCCTTTTGATCCTCTTCTTCATTTAAAGATGTATCATTCTTTATTATGAGATCATCCATCTTATTGTTTAGATTTCCTACATGATCATCTAAAATATCTTCCTTTCTTGAAGGCTTATCATTAGATTCATCAAATACTATATGAATAGATTCTTCAATAATAAGAGTTCTTTTGCTAAAGACTCTATATACCTTGCTAGATATAGAATATCCTAAGAAGATACATTCATCCGATTTCTGATCAATTTTTTTTAAGTTATCCTTTCTATTATTTAAAATGAAACAACGTCAACTAAAAATATGAAAATAACTAATACTCTATTTTCTATCTTTCCAAAATTCATATGGTATTTTTCTTAAAATAGGTTGGATTAAAAGATGATTTAAAATATAATATATTATATTGATTGCTTTTGTCCAAAATATCTTGGGAGGTCACTTTGACACAACATGGTGCATGCCATTTCTTCTAAAGTGCAATTTTTTCTCTCTACTATCTCATTTTGTTAAGGTATCCTAGGTGCTGAAAACTTATATTTAATTTTCTTTTCATTACAAAAATTTTTAAAAAGATAATTTTCAAATTTCATTCCATGATCACTACGTTTGCATATAATGGATAAGTTCATTTCATTTAAAACTTTGGGATAGAATTTAGTAAACATAAAAAATGCTTCATCTTTTTGTGCTAAGAATATAGCCTATGTAAAGTGAGAAAAATCATCAACAATTACTAGACCATATTTTTGACATCCTAAGCTTGTAGTTCTAGTTGGTCCAAATAAATCAATATGAATTAATTCTAAAGGTCTAGAAGTTGAAATAAGACCTTTTGGTTTGAATGAGCTTCTAATTTATTTTTCAAGTTGATAAGCATCATAAATTCGATTTCTTTCAAATTTTAATTTAGGTAAGCCTTTAACAAGATTTTTTTAATGAGTTTGGAAAGTAAGTCTATGCTTGCATGATCTATCCTACGATACCATAGCCAACTAGTCTCACTAATCTTGGCATCCATTGCAACAAGACATTGAGCATTCTTCATGACTAGATCATCTAGATCAATCATGTAGATATTATCATGTTTATCTCTAATGAATATGATACCATTGTCATTGAGACTAAATACAATGCATAAGAATGATTTAAAAATAATTTTATAACCTTTGTCACAAAATTAACTAATGGTAAGTAAGTTATGCTTTAAACTATATCAACCAAAAGAATATTTTGAATAACACTTGAAGGGGAGATACATATAGTATTAATGCCAATGATATGTTCTTTGCCATTATCCCCAAAAGTAACAACTCTCTCATCCTTTGCTTTAAGAGTGACAAATTTATCACCCATCATATGCCTTGAGCAACCACTATCAAAATATCATAGCTTTCTTCCTTGGTTGCATGACACACCTACAAGAAAAAATTAAGTGGAGATTTTAGGTACTCAAGTCATCTTGGGTCCTTTTGAGTCAGTTACTATGATTCATTTTGGAACCTAAATCTTTTTAACTATATTTTCATTAAGTTTTCTAAAATCATATAGATAGGATTTATGTCCAACCTTTCCACAAGAAAACATGTAACATTTGAAGAGGAGTTTAAAGTAGACTTTACAAAAAAAAAAAATCAGCAATTTTTGTTTCTTTTAGGATTTGAATCCTAAACTAGCCTTATTAAAAATAGCATTTTGTTCATTTAAAATTATTTATAATTTTTTAAAATTTAAGGTAAATTTATCGACAAATAGTTGGACCTTTTTCAATTCATTCTTAAATTTCTAGTTTTCAATGGCAAGTGATTTTACTTTGTTTGATATCTTTTCCTTTTCATGAGATATGTTTAGGACTTGCTTCTATAATTCTTTATTTTTCAAGCTAATCTTTTTGAATTCAATCATAAGTTTAGAAAATGCATCCTGCAACTCATCAAAAGTCAAGTCTTGAGTATTTTCAGAATTTACCTTCTCTTGATGAGCCATCAAACATAGCACTACAAGAATTTAAACTATTAGTAATGGCAAAATGCCATCATTAATAGTCTCTCAGCCATCGCTAATAGGGATACTATCGCTAATACCATCATAAAAGCCAATCTGAAAAACCATTATTACTAATTAGAACCATTAGCAATAGTAAAAATCACCATCGCTAATAAGAAAATTAGCGATCACTTTAAAGATGGAATAATTCCATCTCTAATTATTTTTTAAAATAAATTTAAAAAATATTAGCAATGGCAGATTCATTGCTAATGTCATCATTAATGATTATTAACAATCAACTATACCATCACTAATGCCATCTTTAATTTTATTTAATTTTTAAATTAAATAAAAAATTATTTTAAAAAATATTAGTGACAGTAATTTGATCTCTAATATCGTCGCTAATAGTTTTTAGCGATGGTAACTGTCATCGCTAATATCGATGGTCATAATTAATTTTTTTAAAAAAATTAATAATAATATTTTTTAATTTATTTTAATTAATCATAATGAATTATGATTTTTAACACCTATTAAAATTAAAATTCAAAGATAATATGATAATTAAAAATTAAAAATTAATTATATTATATTAAAATAAAAATTACATAATTTTTTATAAGTGATATCAAAAAAAATATAATACATCAAAAAAAATTAGGTCCAATCCTCATTATCATCCACCTCCTCCGCCTGTTGCTCCTCTCCAGCAGCTGGTGGATGAAAGCTGAATGTTCCAACTGAAGAAAAATTAGATTTTCCTACCGTAACATGCATCTGATTGGATCAGATTTGCAATAAAATAATTTTTAAAATTTTTTTATGATTTCATTAGATCTAAGAGTTCTTAAATCTAATTAGATTGATCTAAAATTAGAAATAAAATAAAAATAAAAATAGTGATAACATTTATCACCTGATCGGATAAACTGCTTATCCATTGTGATGATCTGACGACTGATCCAGAATTTTGATTGAGCGGCATATATGCTCGACCTCTACCCGTATCCACTCAGGACAGATCTAGAAGTCTCCTTCTAGATCTGATCTCTAAAGATCAGATCTGATGTCTTCCCATAGAGCCTTCAAAATGAACTCCAAAGGCTGCATGTTCATCTCACGAACACCATCGTCTCTCGCTGATCTTCACGCCAACGGGATTTGATCTTTACTCATGGGTTTTGCCAAACTCTTGGGTATGGAGAAGAGGGAGAGGATCAAACGAGGGAGGCATGGAGATGGTTATTTTGATAGGGCTTCACTATAGAAAATTTTCTATGCACAACAGCTTGCGCAGGGCCCTATTTATAGATCAAACCAAGAGTCCCTTCGCATGTGACTTTGAATAGGTCAAAGCCAACAAGCAGAAGGACTCTCCCATGATCTCCATGCCCCACATCCCTTTCTTTAGATTTTTTTCACACAAAAATAAAGGGATATGGCATGAAACAATTTGGGATAAGATTAAGTTGGCGCACAACTCTTATCTCCCAAGAGTTTGAACTATTCAAACTTTTGATCCATTCAAATTTGATTTGAATGGGACACCTCCATACATACTTGATTTGAATGGGACACCTCCATACATATCCAAATGAGGTGCACGGCCAAAGGGGGAGTGCGCCCCTTATTCCCCACATAAACCCATATGGACGTGCACCCTCAGATAAATTCTATGGGGTGCACACCTTATCTCTTCTTTCCTGCATACTGGGTCAACATTTGACCCATATCCTGTTTCCATCTTATGGGATTAAGATAAAATATTTTCAAGTTTCATCTAATGGATTTATGTCAAGTCCTAACCAAGTTATAACAAGGCTTGATCAGGCCAGGACTCGGTCTAGTTAGATCAAGAAAAATTCATCTAAAATTTTTGGGAGAGGCTTGTCAAAATTTCATCTCATGATTTTAGGATAAGCCCTAATCTGGCAAAGACAATCCTTCTCTCATTTTCATCTTATGGGATTTAGGACAAGTCTTGATCAGGCCAGGATAAGATCCAGTCAGATCATGACAAATTTCTATAGAGTTTTCAGATAAGCCTTATCCAAATAGTTCCATAAATTAGTAGGTCTTGTCCTATTTCCATCTGATGGATTAGGATAAGCCTAGATCAGGTTAGGATAAGATTTTTCTTATCTGGACAAGTTTCAGTCAGACTAGGACAAACCCATACAAGACTCCTGGGTGAGCCAAATCTAATTTAGCTCGGTCGAGATGATCTAGAAAGACTATAGAAGAAGAATGTTAGGCTCAATCGGTGCTAGCATGATTTTCTTGAACCTAATTAGATCTAATCCAATTCAATCAAATTGGATTAGCTCAATTGATGACATCCAGATCCAAACCCTTGTTTGTGTGATCTAGTTAGGTTCAATTCTGTATGATAATGGTACATATCATAATCTCTATCATAAACATCATCAAAATACCTTTTGATGGATCATAACTCTTTTGATTCACCCAATTAGAATCGTCGATCATCAAGATAATTCTAATTGATCCTAAAATCCATCAGTGACACCTAGCAGTATATGGTGGAAATTCATCAAAATTGAATAGCAAACCTCTCGGTGAAGCTACCTATGTGATTGGGTTCTTCTATCATGAGCTCCGATGGGATTAGGATTAAGATAAACTCGTCAAACCTAACACCCATCATATGAATGAATCATTCAATTCAAGTTCGATGTGAAATGCTAATAGAAACTCTTTTCCATTATTTCACACTACCATGGCTATGGGTTTTAGGACTTGATCTTATGATCATCATAGGATTGCTTCTTCTCTGGCGAGATTGATAAATCCCATCTTGGTACGATCCAATTCCTATAATGAACATGCTATAGCCAACATACATCTCAGGATTTTGAATGACTAGGAGATCGAGTTATGGTGTAGTCAAACTATAACACCCTCAAGATGAACTGTCGATGCACCTCAGATCAAAGAACTAGACACATGCAGCAGCATCGAGCTAGTCATTGATGAGAAGGTAGGCTCCCTTATGACTGCTCGAGGTGGTCACGCTCAGTGCCCTCGTTCTCTAATGAGTATCTGTACTCTTGCTTCAGTATCTTCACATCGTAGACTTAAGACTCATCTATTCTAAAAAAGCAATCGTACATCGATCTTTCAGATCAATCACCATCCTCATGATGATCCTACAATCAGGAGCAATTTATGAGGGAATTATGATAACACATGCCTTAAATTCTCAACTTTTGAGAATATATGTTATCATGCCTATTAACTCAATGGATATATCACAGACACTTTATACACAATGTGATAGAATAAATAATCTTTTAATTAATTTTAAATTAAAATTATAAAAATACTCCTAGAAAATATTTAATAAGTATCAACCAATCTGACTTCTAGGACATACATCTAACACCAGCATCTTATAATAAAAAAAATAAAATAATGGTGATAGGTTTTGATATAGAGGTGTATCTTTTGATATAGAGGTATATCTTTCGATACTCTTTCGATTTTCGAATAAATTATTTCTACATGTTTCATTAGATGATACGGAGCTATTGACACCCCCGATCCATCGATTGAATAATTAAATTAAATTTGTAGCCCCTAAATTCTCTTTTCAAACTCAAACCTAGATATATGAAGCTTCTAAAAATAAAAACTTAAAATAATTAAAAATTTTAATAATATACTTATTTGATGTGATGGCTGAAACGATGAGCCCAGCTGATTATGCAGCTATGGGTCCTGGAGAAGCTCCACAATCATATCGTAGATGGCATCTAGGAGGCTCTGAGGTCGCTAACTCAGAAGCCTCTGCACGACCTCCTCCACTTGCACATCATTCTAGGTCTAAGATATTGAGGTCTATGCGAACGTTGAAGAGTATCGATGTGGTGAAGGGTCAAAGCTATGGTCGAATCCTATGACCCCACTCCTACTTACCCCCCCACCCCTCGGTGGTGCTGAGCCATCTCTTAAAGTTAAGGAGAGCTGAGAAGATGGGTCATCACCGTACCTCTCAGTAACGTACGTCACATAAAATGTTTGCATAGTTTAGAAATATATTAGTTATAATATAAAAATTAGATCCTGTAATAACTTAAATAGTAAATTAAGTTTGAAGTTCTTACTGTAATTTATCATAATATAGAATCTAAATAGTCACTAGTCCTCCTAAACTGGTGTATGGCTTACCACAACTGCAGCTAGTTAGGTGGATGATCTGGCTACCTGTCTACAATAAATAAATAATAAAATTAAATTAATTAAAATATGCATATAAGAGTTTTTATAGTTCTAGTGAAGAGCTTTGATATTGATTTCTTATCAGTCTATCGATCATAATATGTGTGCCAACCGAGCCATCCGTATGCTTAATCGAATCTTCTTGGATGGCCCGATTCTGCTCGACCCTCTACCATATACTAAAGTACTCCTTGCTGTTCCATTGGTCACAAAGGATCTGCCATATGTCCATCTGCATCCAATGATCCATGAAGAATCTCTAGTCTGATGGTGACTAGAAATCGAAGTGTTGGATGATGGACTGCCTGAGGCTATAGAGGCCATCTCAAAGCCTTCATGTGGCCACCTCCTTGAAGATCTAATGGCCAACCTCCTCATCTTGAGGAGTCTCAAATCGATAGTACTCCTACAAGATAGAAGCAAGCATGTATTTATATGTATTTAAATACTAATGTATCAAAAATTTAAAAATTAAACTAGTTTTGACTTATTAGAAATACCTTCCAAGTTGCATCATGTGCTCTAGATGGCCAGCTGAAAATCTCATTCACCAGCCTTAGCATCAAGCATCGAACAATATCGGTAATCACATGAGATACTGCAAACTCTCTAAACGTACTGCAAATTTATTTTTTTAAAAAAAATATTAACACTAGAATTGCTAAATTAGAAACATATTTATTAAAGTTGTAGTACTTACAAGCGACTCTAAACATCGATGAGTTGTCTATCCTCCAATTGAGTTGGAGATATCGCAAGCCAAGCGGATCTTCAATCATGACTTGGTGTCTGTGAGTCGATCACTACTACATATGATTATGGGATCACTGGTGACCCCCTATCGTCCGAACTTAAGTATAAAATATCTAATATAAAGAATATTATATTAGTTATCAAAGGACAAAATAATAATATATGAAGTATTAGAGTTTAATTACCATTTTGTATGAGATGTGCGGAACCATGCGAGCTGATCGCATGATCACTCTCTCCTCGAGAGTTCTATTCTTGGCTGGAGCAGCTCCAACCTCTAGAAGAATGATGTATAATATATAAAAATAAAAGTAAAAACTAAAGCAAGTAGATGACCTAAAAATTGATTCAAATAAAATATCTATCAAAATATAACAAGATGTTAAAATTTAACTCACGTGCAACAAAGATTGTTAATTAGCATCTACAATATATCAACAGAAAAATAATTCTCATCCAATAATACATGATAATATGTTGGTCTGCTTGTCCCGTGATTTAGACATTGTTTGATTCTCATCCAGGAGTATATGATAATCTCAATACATGAAAATATGAAAAAGGCTTAGATCTATCATTGAAAAATAAGTCATTGCAAGTTCCTCTGCACCTTTAACCATGAGGTGGCTGCAAGCAGTTGTCTGCAATGTAATAGACCATCCAAGCTTGCCCTACATTACAAGTTTTTCTACAGTAAAGTACAGTGAGATGGCTACAAGCGATTGTCTATGATGTAATAGACCATCTAAGCTTGACCATACAATAATAAGAACAAAATGCATCACCTTCAATTAGGCATATCTCGCATAGACAATCATCATAGCCTTTATCTTAGAGCCTTCGATCGCCTCCTCGAGCTGCAAACTAGAAGTATAAATTTTATTAAAAAATAAAATAATAACTTAAAAATAAACTTCATGTGCTTGTATAGCCTAGTCGTCTAGCAAGCTCCAAGTCCGCATGCATGGAATGTGCATCTTGACCATCCCTATTTGTAATGTTGTTCTTTACTTCTATGATTATCTTTTTGGGAATGCTACACTCTTAAGACAAGGATGGGCTCGCTATATTTATAAGAGATGTATCAATAGAGAAATGCTTGATAGTGATACAATAGTTGCCCATTCATATAGGAATGGATTTTTGCTAAATTACAAGCATTGGTACCTGCATAGCAAGACATGGGAGATAATATGTGCAGATAGGAAGCTCTACTTGTCCAATATATTCACTGATGTGCAAGAGCTTAACGGTGATAGGCTCGAGCATATGATTAGCACATTTGATGGATTTAATCTGATTATCAGTGGAAGCCCATGTAATAATCTTTGAGATAGTAACCATCATAGTCGTGATGGACTATAGAGGTTGCTATAGTTATAGCCTTGCTTAGACTCTAGGGGGTAGCAACCCTATAGAGAGTAAGCATAACTATAACCATAGCAACCCTATCCATCATGATCATAACAGTTGCAATCTAAAAGATTATTACAAGGACATCCACCAATAACCAGATCAAACATCAAATGTGTTAATCATCTACTCGAGCTATCACCATTAAGCTCTTGCACATCAGCAAGGTCTTGGATAAGTAGAGCCTCCGAAGCCCTTGCAAGTATCTCCCACATCTCGATCTCCATACAGATACCAATACCTGTAGTTTGGCATAAATCCATTCTTATATAAATGAACAACTATTCTATCCCTATCAAACATTTTTCTATTGACATATTTCTTATAAGAACAACGAGCCCATCCTTAAACTAAAAGTGCAGCATTCCTAAAAGCATAATAATAGAAGTAAGGGACATCATTGCAAATAGGGATGGTTTGCAATGCTACCCGAACCTTCTCTTGGTTTGAGTGCTCTACATATCGAGATCGGAGTGTGCAAGACACGTCTCGGCCTATATTTGCAATACTGCCCGAACCTTCCCTCGGTTCGAGCATTTTGCATGTCGAGACCAAAGTATGCAGGGCATGTCTCGGCCTTATGTTTGCAACCCAAATCTTTCCTCAGTTCAAGCACTCTGCATACCAAGATCGGAGCACGCAAGATATGTCTCAGCCTCATATTTGCAATGCCGTCCAAATCTTTCCTCGGTTTGAGCACTCTACATATCGAAATCAAAGCATGTAGGGCATATCTCAACCTTTTGTTTGCAGCCTGAACCTTTTCTTGGTTCGAGCACTTCGCATGTTGAGACTGAAACGTGCGAGGCACATCTTAGCCCCATGTTTGCAATACTGTCTGAATTTTTTCTCGATTCGAGCGCTTTGCATGCCAAGATCAAAGTATGCAAGGCACATCTCAGCCTCGTGTTTGCAATCTGAACCTTTTCTCAATTTAAGCACTCTGCATGCCAAGACTAGAACGCGTAGGGCACGTATCGACCCTATGTTTGCAATGCTGTCTAAATCTTTTCTCGATTCGAGCGCTCTGTATGTTGAGATCGAAGCATGCAAGATACATCTCGGCCTCATGTTTGCAACCCAAATCTTTCCTCAATTCGAGCACTTTGGATGTCGAGACTGAAATGCGTAGGACACATCTCGACCTCATGTTTGCAATGCTACCTAAACCTTCTCTCGATTCGAGCACTCTATGTGCTGGAACCTAAATCTCGTATAAATTAATTCTTAATAAATAATTTTCAATATCTAATTATGCTTAACTAATATCATTTAAATAAAAAAAATAAGTTTTAGTGATGGTATTAGCTATCGCTAATACTCACAATAGAAGAAGGCTACCATACAGGATTGAGGCACGGGCTGGCACGCAAGAATTGAGACATAAGGAGGCACAGTCAAGTAGGGACCGAGGCTCAGGGATGCAGCCACGAACTAGAGCTTGGGGAGATGGAAGACTGGAGGCAATCGAGGGCTCAAAAAGGTGGGTCGGGTGTAGCCAAGGGGAGGCAGCCGAGGGAGAGAGGGGGTGGTGGGGGGACTAAAGGGCAGGGAAGAGGGGGGTGGTGGGCCAAAATTTTAAGGAGGTGGGAGGAGGTCGGAACCTTGCAACAAGGGGCTTGAGAAGGAGGACTGAGTGCAATTGGATTGGGGGAAGCTACTAGTCGAGGGAGAGACGGGGTGTTGGAGGGACTAAAGAGTGGGGGAGAGGAAGGTAGTGGGCTGGGGTTTCGAGGAGGTGGAAGGAGGCCAGAGGCTCAGGAAGCTGGGCCGGGTGCAGTCGAAGCAAGATGGTCGGGGAGAAGCCGACCAGGGAAGAGGGGGTGGTGAGCCAAAATTTTGGGGAGGTGAGAGGCCGGGAGCTTGCTCTCGGGGGCTTAAGGAGGCGGAAAGCAGCTGGAGGTTTGAGGAGGCAGGCCAAGTGTAGCCAAAGGAAGAAAGGGGGTAGCAAGGGAACTGAAGGACAGGGGAGAGGGGGGTGGCGGGCCGAGGTTTCAAGGAGGCAGAAGGTCGAGAGTGAAGGAAAAATCAGATTTTTCAAGTAAGATTTGTTCAAATCTGATTGGATTGAGAGGCATATTTCAAAAACTTTTTCTTAGATTCAAATCAAATCTGATACTTTTTAGATTTGATTTTATGATCTGATAAAAAAATTAAATTAAATTAAATCTAAATTAATGTTACCTTGTTTGCTGGATAATCCAATTACTCGTTGATGATCCTATTGATTGCCGGAGGTTCTAGATCTAGCTATGCAAGCATCTAGCCTCTATCGGTATCCACTCAGGCTGGATCTGAAGATCTTCTTCTTCTTTATCATATTTCCAAAAATTAGATCTAGATCTATTTTGGAGGATCTTCAAAATTTCTTTCGAAGATCTACTGTCATCTCTACAATAGTGCTGCCTTCTTTCTTTTTCGTCAGCCTTTTCTTACCTGGATCGCACCAAATTGAAGCCCAACTTTCCTTGGGCATGGAGAAGAGAGAGAGGATTAGAATATGACATGGAGAAGGGAGAGGGGCAGTCTTGGAGTATAGGCTAAGAGAAACTCTCTAAAAATTGGATGCAGATAGGGTTTATTTATAGACCCTGCTGTGCCATGTAGTGCTGCATCATCCCGACCAATCGCGTTGCTTCAAGCAATTAGATCTAAATCTGCTTGATGGGATGACATCATCTGATCCAATCAGATGAGAGCCTCATAAATTCATCCTTAGATGGTGCCTAAGACTGGTCAAAGTCTATAGGTAAGGGTCACCTAAGTTGAAACCAAGAAGCAACCTGGAGTCCCATCTGCATGGAACTTCAGGCATCCCTATCCATTGGTGCACACCATCCTAGGCGTGCACCCCATCCTTTCTAAATTTTAGTGAGGGGACAAGCCCCTATCTGCTCTCCAATAAGTGCATGACATATAGGTAGATGTCCAAGGGTCAAAGATCAATGTTTGACCAAAGTCAAAGGACAAGAATTAGCAAGTGACGAAAAATGGCAAGTGTTGTCTTAAATTTATCTCATAAATTAAGACAACTCTTTTCTGACCTAGACAAGCTCCAGTCAGACCAAGTAAAGGTACCTGAGTGAGCACAAACATATTTGGCTCAGTCGAGATAACTTTTTATGATAATAGAAGGAGAACATTAGGCTCAATCGTGTGCTAGCACGATTTTCTTGAACCTAATTGAATCTAATTCAAATCAATTGAACTGGGTTAGTCCAATTGATGACATCTAGATCCAAACCCTTATTTGTGTGACCCAGTTAGATTCAGTTCTGTATGATAATGAGATATGTCATGATCTCCATCATCGACATCATCGAAACTTCTTTTGATGGATCAAAACTCTTCTGATTCAGACAACTAGAATGATCGATCATCTAAATCATTCTAATTGCTTCCAAAATCCATCAGTGATACCTAGCAGTATATGGTGGCAACCCATCAAAACTGAAAATAAACCTCTTGGTGTAGCTACCTATGTGATTAAGTTCTTCTATCTTGAGCTCCGATCAGATTAGGGTTAAGGTGAACTCGTCAAACCCTAATTCCTATTATATGATTTAATCATTCGATTCAAATTCGATGTAAAAACCTTAATAAAAACTCTTTCTATTATTTCACTCTGCCATCACCATGGGCTTATGGACTTGATTCTCATGATCATCATAGGGCTGCTCCTCATCCACCGAGATAGATAGATTCCATCTTGGTGCAATCCAATTCCTACAATAAATATGCTATAGCCAACATACACCTCAGGATTCTGAATGGCTAGAAGATCGAGTCATGGTGTAGTCAAACTATAACACCCTCAAGGCGAACTACCGATGCACCTCAGATCAAAGAATCAGATACACCAGTGCAGCTTCGACTCAGTCATCGATGAGAAGGTAGACTTTCTTATGACTACTCGAGGTGGTCACGCTCGGTGCCCTCGTTCTCTAACGAGTACCTGTACTCTCGCTCTAGTGTCTCTAAACCATAGACTCAAGACTCATCTACTATAAAGAAGTGATTGTACACTAGCCTTCTAGATCAATCGCTATCCTTGTGATGATCCTACGGTCAGGAGCATTTTATGAGTTAATAATGAAAATTCTTGTCTTAAATTTTCAACTCTTGAAAATAAGAATTATCATTACCATTAACTCAAGGGATGTATCACAGACACTAAATACACATATGTGATAAAAAATAACCCATTTTATTATTTATAGTTAAAATTATAATTTTGTCCCTAGAAGTGTATTACAAGTGTCAGCCAATTCTGACTTCTAGGGCACACATATCTAACAAACTCCCACTTGACCTAAAGCCAATTAGCTTCAAATCTAAGTTTCATTTTTTCAAGGTGGGCTTTGATCTTTTGTTGGCCCAATGGCTTTATAAGTGGGTCCGCCGCATTGTCTGCGGAGTCAACTCTCTTGACCTCGACGTAACCCTTCTCAAAATAATCATGGATGAGGTGGTATCGCCACTCGATGTGCTTTGATTTTTTATGAGACCTCGGCTCCTTAGCAAGGGCTACGGTGCCATTGTTGTCGCAGTACAGACGAATGGCATCTAATGACATCACTCCAATCTCTGTGGCAAACTTCTTATATCAGAATACCTTCTTTGCAGCTTCTAATGCAGCGATGTTTTCTGCTTTCATGGTGGAATCTGCTATTATTGTCTGCTTGAAACTTTTCCAACTGACAGCTCCACCATTGCACAAAAATAGACTTCCGGATGTCAACTTTCGATCATCTACATCGGATATAAAATTCGAGTCTGTATACTCCTGGACTTGGAGTTCTCCATTACCAAAGATCAACAACATATCCTTAATTTTTCTCAAGTACTTAAGGATACATTTCACTAAAGTCCAGTGTTTTTCACCTAGATTCGACTGATATCTGCTCGTGACACTCACAGCATGGGCTATATTAGGTCATGTACATAACATGGCATACATGAGGATCCCTATTGCTGAAGCATAAGGGATCTTGCTCATGCATTCTATTTCCTCAGGTGTGCTAGGGCACATCTTCTTGGAAAGATGAATGCCATGTCTGAAGGGTACCAAATCTCTCTTAGAGTTTTTCATGCTAAACCTCTTTAGCACCTCCTCTATGTACATCTTTTGTGAAAGTCCTAGCATCCTATTCGGTCTATCTCTATAGACCTTAATTCTCAGAATAAAGGATGCTTCTTCTAGGTCTTTCATGAAGAATTCTTTAGATAATCATATTTTAACTATGATCAATATGGGAATATCATTCCCAATAAGGAGGATGTCCTTTACATATAATATGAGGAAGATAACAGCACTCCCACTGATCTTTTTGAAGACACATCACTCCTCCTCATTCTTGATGAAACTAAATAATTTGATCACATCATTAAAATGAGTATTTTAGCTTCGAGATGCTTGCTTAAGTCCATATATGGACCTTTGCAGCTTGCATATTTTATGATCATCATCACCAGATGTGAAACCTAGCAACTGTTTCATATATATATCTTTCTTAAGATATCTATTTAAGAATACCGTTTTCACATCCATTTGCCATATTTCATAATCGAAATAAGCTGCAACAGCAAGCAATGTGCGAATAAATTTTAGCATAGCAATTGATGAAAAGATATCCTGATAGTCAATGCCTTTGTACTAACTATAACCTTTTGCCACTAATCTAGCTTTGAATGTCTCCACATTCTTATCCGCACAATCTCTCTTGTAGATCCATTTACACCCAATAGGTTCTATACCTTCTGATGGATCTACCAAGGTCCAGACTTGGTTTGAGTGCATCGAGTCAATTTCTGACTTTATTGCCTCAAACCATTTTTTGGAGTCGATATCCAATATCATCTCATTATAAGTTTTAGGATCATCATCATGAACCCTATTACCTATGAGAAATATTTTTTCTATTTTTTCTGAAATAGTACCTAAGTACCTCTCAGGGGGATGGAAAACTCTTTCCAATCTATGAGGTGGAGGAGGTAGTGAATGGATTGGCTTAACCTAATTTGATTCCATTTGGTCCTTAGCTCATTGCTCTTGTGAGACTTTCTCCTTGAGCTTGATCTGCTATCCAATGTTGCTATCTTGAATAAATTATTTTTTAAGAAAGATGGCATGTCGACTCATAATCATATTGTGATCTTCTGGAATGTAGAAATAATATCCTAATGACTATTTAGGATATCCTATAAATCGAGCTTTGAAGGACCTAAAGTCTAACTTGTTCGCTTATTATCTTTTGACATGAGTCGGATAATCCTAAATTCTGAGATGACTCAGACTTGGTTTCTTACCATGCCATATCTCATATGGTGTGGTAGGAACGATTTTAGAGAAAACCTTATTCAGTAAGTATATTATAGTTAACAAATAGTATCTCCAAAAAAAATCAGGAAGGTCTGTGAAGCTCATCATGGATCGGATCATATCTAATAGGGTCCAATTCCACCATTCTAAAATCTCATTATGTTGAGGTATTTTAGGTGGAGTCCATTGAGAGACTATGCCATTTTTCTTGAGATACTCTAAGAATTTTCGATTAAGGTATTCACCTTCTCGATCTGATCGAAGAATCTTAATGGATTTTCTAGTTTGCTTTTCTACTTCATGTCTAAATTCTTTGAACTTTTCAAAGGCTTCAGACTTGTGTCTCATAAGATACACATACCCATATCAAGATAAATCATTGGTAAAGTTTATGAAGTAGATAAAGTTGCCTCTAGTTGGTATATCAAATGGGCCACACACATCAGTATATACTAGGACAAGAAGATCCATGGCCCTTTCCCCATGTCCTATAAAAGGGAGTTTAGTCATTTTGCCATGAAGACAAAATTCACAAATTGGATATGACTCGGAAGCCAATGGACTCAATAGCCCGATTTTCTCCAATTTGTTAATCCTATCTTCTACTATGTGACCTAATCTTAGGTGCCATAGATACCTATCATTTGGACTATCCCTAGGTCGTTTCATGGTATTCACATTTTGCTCGATATTAAAAATAAATACATCAACATGTAACTGATAAAGATCGTTAATAAGAAAACCGCTTGTAATTTTATTTCTTTCATAAAGAATATTATAGTGGTCCTTAAGAAAACTAATTACATAGCCTTCTAATGCAAGGCAAAAAATAGAAATCAAATTTCTGCTTGCTATAGGCATATAATAACAGCCTTTTAATACTAAGTCTAAATCAGATGGTAGTCGAAGAGGGTATGTTCCCACGGCCACGATAGCAACTCTTGCTCCATTTTCGATGTGCAGGATCATCTCACCATCCCTCAGCCTCCTGCTATCCTTAAGACCCTGCATAGAAGTGCATAAGTGAGCACTAGAACCAAAGTCAAGCACCCAACTGGATGTAGAAGAAAATTGTAATGTTAGACTCAATAACGAGCATACCTCCAGAAGGACCTGCCTCCTTATTCTTCAGGGTGGCCAGGTATGTAGGGTAGTTCCGCTTTCAGTGGCCATTATTGTTGCAATGGAAATACATTCCTTTGTCAGCGACCTTCTTCAGCTCTGTCTTTTTCTTCTTTCCTTCTTCCACCTTCTGCTTTTTCACAGACTTCTTCTTCTTTCTAAAAGACTTTCTCTTGGAAGAAGTCCATTCTATAGCAAGCACTAAGCCTTTAGAACTTTTCATGGAAAGCTCAGCGGTAACCAGCATATTCATAAGTTCGGCCAGAGAAATTTAAAGTTTATGCATATGGTAGTTCATGATGAACTGTCCATACGCATCAGTCAAGGATTGTAGAATTATATCATTCTATAGATTCAAGTTCAACCTCACTTCGAGCTTCTCAAGCTCTTCTAAGTTCTTGATCATCATCAAACAATGATCTTGGACTGACTGTCCATTATGCATCTTAGCCTTGAAAAGTCATTTAGTGACTTAATACTTGGCTATGCGACTCTGTTCACCAAATATCTCCTATAGATGAGCCAACATTTGGCGAGCAATCCTGATATCTTCTTGTTGGCACTGAAGTTCATCAGACATCGAGCCCAACACATAGTATCTGATCTTGTTATCTTCGTCTATCCACTTATCTAGAGATGCTCTCTGTTCACTACTTGGACGAGCTGGTAAGGTGAGAGGATTCTGATCCAATACATGAGTTAACTTCTCAAATTCCAAAATGATTTTAAAGTTTCGAAGCCAATCCTTGTAATTGGATTCAGTCAGTCTATGGGTGTCCAAGATTCATGCTAATGGGTTGGATGCAGACATTTTTCTATAAAGAGTCAAAATTTCTTGTTAGATATTGTAATTAAGACTTAACCAATTTGTTTAAAGATTTTATTTTTTAAACAAATTAGCTCCTACTATTTTTTCGAATCCCTACACTTCCTCTATAGAGATGCAAAATTCTCCATGATTAATAATTTTTAGTGGGTGGTGCGGTCTCACCAATTGACTCATCACCTCACCTAACAGTTATTAGTGATGGATTAGCCAATGAGTGAACAACTCTTATTCAATGATTCTCTAATCATGGTGCATCCTAACTTGATCTCTAATTCATGAATCTCACCGTGTTCGAAATATTGATCCACTCCTTAGTTAAGTCAGACCTACTATTTGCATAGATTGGATACCTAATTGAGTCTCTCACAGTATCTAGAATATTGAGCCCAATCCATCCTCCAGCCTATAGCATCCAATGTCTAATAGATATGGTTGCATCTTTTCGATGCAACTGAATCACTATAACCAGCTAAGAACAATCAACCCCAGAAAGGGCCCGTACATCTACAATGGTGGAAGACCTTAGACTTAATCTTTTCTTAGGAAGATTTGATTTAGGTCTCATTAAACTAGACTTGATATAGTCATAACTATTATAACTAACCTAGTGGCATGGATTAGCTTGGATCATTGACTACCTCAAATTAGAACTAAGTCAACAAACATGGCTACGTAAGTGAGATCGGTGGAAGGGATATGCCATTAACTCGATAAGAATACATTTGAGTCAAGTAGCTTCTAACTAAAAACCAGTCGGTCGTATCTGCTAGACTTACCTTAGACACCAAATTGTTGAGCCAGAACCAATCCAATTAGCCTACAATCCAGACTCTAACCACTAAGCCTAATTAGGTCTTAGCTTGATCAATCACTCATGTGACTCGATCTTGACCCAGACTTAATCCTATTAGGCTGGTCAATTTAAGCACTATTAATCCCATCTAATCAACTCTTGATTTGATTTGATCAACCATTTAGACCTAATTGAGCTACCCAAGCTTGAACCCAATTTTATGAACATGTCTTAGATCTGAAAATTCTTAATTTTAGATCTAATATGTTTCATAATCTTAATTCTTAATTAAGTTTAGGATTCATAAATAAAACATGTAAATAAGATCCTAGGATTTCAGGATCTAGAATTTTGCAAAAAATAAATTTTTAATTTTTGATTAAGGGCGAACGTACAGCACCCCTACACATCATAAGAACACTCTATCGAATGAAAGGAGAGAGTCTTTAAACCCTACATTCTTCTTATGACCAGACGGCCAAGGAAAATGACTTAATCAGAAATACAACTAATCTACAAAACTAATTAGATCTAAGCATATATCTCATATAAAAAATTGATCTAATTAAAACATGTTTTGCATACATCTCATGTATCATATCATGCATACTTTTTAGATCTAAATTATCTCATAATCATCTAAAAAATTAAATTTAAATTTGATCACATCAAATAAAATTTAATCTAGATCTTTTGTAGAACTATTTTACAACTAGTCTAAACATGCAACTATCATATCTCATATGAATAAATTAAATTTAATTTATATTCTATTTTTAGATCTAATTATAATATTTATAAGATCAAAAAATAGTAAATAAATAGATCCAAAATCATAATTAATCAAATAAAAATTATGATTATACTAGACTACACATATAATAGTTCTATTCCTAGTCTAGTTATGTATCTCATACATTTTTTATCTAAATTAATTAATTTTAATTTTTTAATTTTTTAATTTTAGATCTAATCATATCTCATGTGATATCTAAAATTATTAATTTATCATATTAAATAAGATCTAAATAAATTTTATGCAACCTAGTTTTGATACCAATTCAAAGGAAAATCAGATTTTTTGGATCAGATTCGTTCAAATCTGATTGGATTAAGAGGCATATTTTAAAACTTTTTTCTTAGATCTAAATCAGATCTGACACTTTTCAGATTTAATTTTATGATCTAATAAAAAGAAAATTAAATTAAATTAAATCTAAATTAATGTTATCTTGTTTGTTGGATAATTCGATTATCCGTTGATGATCCTACTGATTGCCTGAGGTTCTGGATCTAGCCACGCAAGCACCTGACCTCTACTGATATCCACTCAAGCTGGATCTAAAGATCTTCTTCTTCTTTATCACATCTCCAAAAATCAGATCTGGGTCTAATTTAGAGGAACTTCGAAACTCCTTTCAAAGATCTATTATCATCTCTGCAGCAGTGTTGCCTTCTTACTTTCTTGTCAATCTTTTTTCTTGCTTAGATCGCACCAAACTGAAGCCCAACATTCCTTGGGCGTGGAGAGGAGAGAGAGGATCAAAAGATGGCATGGAGGAGGAAAAGGGGCAGCCTTGGGGCATGGTCTAAGAGAAACTCTCTAAAAATTGGGCGCAGATAGGATTTATTTATAGACCCTGCTGCGCCATGCAGTGCTGCATCATCTCGATCAATTGCGTTGCTTCATGCAATCAGATCTAAATCAGATTGGTGGGATGATATCACCTGATTCAATCAGATGAGAGCCCCATAAATTTATCCTTAGATGGTGCCTAAGACTGGTCAAAGTCTATAGGTAAGGGTCACCTAAGCTGAATCCAAGAAGCAACCTGGAGTCCCATCTACATGGGACTCCAGGCATCCCTATCCATGGGCACACGCCATCCTAGGCATGCACCCCCTTCTTTCTAAATTTTGGTGAGGGGACAAGCCCCTATCTGCTCTCTAATAAGTGCATGACACATGGACAGATGTCCAAGGATCAAAGGTCAACATTTGACCAAAGTCAAAGGATAAGAATTAGCAGGTGATGGAAAATGGCAGGTGTTGTCTCAAATTTATCTCATAAATTAAGATAACTCTTTTCTAACCTGGACAAGCCCTAATCAGACCAAGTAAAGATATCTAATGAGCACAAATATATTTGGCTCAGTCGAGATAACTTTTCATGATAATAGAAGGAGAACATTTGGCTCAATCGTGTGCTAGTATGATTTTCTTAAACCTAATTGAATCTAATTCAAATCAATTGAACTGGATTAGTCCAATTGATGATATCCAGATTCAAACTCTTATTTGTGTGATTCAGTTAGGTTCAGTTCTGTATGGTAATGGGATATGTCGTGATCTCTATCATCGACATCATCGAAACTTCTTTCGATGGATTAGAACTCTTCTGATTCAAATAACTAGAATGATCAATCATCTAAATCATTCTAATTGCTCCCAAAATCCACCAGTGACACCTAGCAATATATGGTGGCAACCCATCAAAACTGATAATGAACCTCTTGGTGTAGCTACCTATGTGATTAAGTTCTTCTATCTTGAGCTCCGATCAGATTAGGATTAAGGTGAACTCATCAAACCCTAATTCCTATCATATGATTTAATCATTTGATTCAAGTCCGATGTGAAAACCTTAATAGAAGTTCTTTCTATAATTTCACTCTGCCATGACCATGAGCTTATGGACTTGATTCTCATGATCATCATAGGGCTACTCCTCATCCATCGAGATAGACAGATTCCATCTTGGTGCAATCCAATTTCTACAATGAATATGCTATAACCAATATACACCTCAGGATTTTGAATGGCTAGGAGATCGAGTCATGGTGTAGTCAAACTATAACATCCTCAAGGTGAATTACCGATGCACCTCAGATCAAAGAACCAGACACACCACTGCAGCTTCAAGTCAGTCATCGATGAGAAGATAGGCTTTCTTATGACTACTCGAGGTGGTCATGCTCGATGCCCTCGTTCTCTAATGAATATCTGTACTCTTGCTCTGATATTCTATACCATAGACTCAAGACTCATCTACTATAAAGAAGCGATTGTATACTAACCTTTCGAATCAATTACCATCCTCATGATGATTCTATGGTCAGAAGCATTTTATGAGTTAATAATGAAAATTCTTGTCTTAAATTTTCAACTCTTGAAAATAAGAATTATCATTACCATTAACTCAAGAAATGTATCACAGACACTAGATACACATATATGATAGAAAATAATCTATTTTATTATTTATAATCAAAATTATAATTTTGCTCCTAAAAGTGTATTACAAGTGTCAGTCAATTCTGACTTCTAGGGTACACATATGTAACAGAGAGCTTGTGCCCAGAGGCTTTGAGAGGCAAGAGGCAACTGGCAATTTGGGGAGGCAAGCCGGGTGCAGTCAAGGGCAGGTAGCCATAGGGAGAGAGAGGGTGGCAGGAGGACTGAAGGGCGGGAGAGAGGAGGGTGGTAGGTTGGGGTTTCAAGGAGATGGGAGGAGGCCGAGAGCTTCCAGTCGGGAGCTCAGAGAGGCAGGCTGGGTGCAACCAGGGGGAGACAGTTGGGGGCTCAAGCAGGTAGGAGGCTATCGGGGTTTCAAAAGGTGGGTCGAGTGCAGCTAGGGGGAGGCCATCGGTCGAAGGATAGAGGGGGTGATGGGGGGACTGAAGGGCGAGAAAGACGACAGTGGCGGTGGGGGATAAAAATGCTAGAGGGGGGTTATTGGGAAAACAAGTATACGAAAGGTGGTGGGGTGGGAAAAAATAAGGGGACAATGGGCGATGGCATGCAAAAAAATAAGGTGTGGTGAGGTGGAGGAAAATGAGAACGAAAAAATTATTAGCGATGACAACTTCGATCACTAATAATATTTTTCCATCACTAATATGAAAAATATTATTTATGATGGCAAATATCGTTCGTAATAATATTTTCATCACTAATAATTATATTTTTGAAATAATATTTTTTAAATTATTAGTGTGTTATTTTTACCATCACTAAAGTCATCGCTAATATTAATTTTTAATATTATTTTTTTTTTCTAAGTTATTTTTGGATGTTAAAAATTAATATTTGATTTTATTAAATTTTTGGACTTAATTAATTTATGGATCCAATCCTAATTGATTTAAATTAAATTAAATTTAATTAGACTTGATTTAATTTGAAACTAATTATATTTCAATATTTTAAATAAAACTTAGATCCAAAGTCTAATTGAATTAGGTTTGACATAATTTCAAATTCAATTCGAATTGGATTTAAATTAGATTCAAATCAAACCCAAATTAAAAATTATTTTCTTATAATTGATTAAAATTATATTAAATTTAATTAGACTTAACTTAATTTGAATGTAACTAGATTTTACAATCTAATTAGAACTTGGATTCAATGTCTAATGGAATTAGGTTAGATAGGATTTTGAATTGGATTCGAATCAAGTTCCAATTGCATTTGGATCGAACTTAAATTAAAAATTATTTTCTTCTAATTAATTTTAATCAAATTAAATTTAATTATGCTTGAGTTAATATGATGGTAATTAGATTTTGCAATCCATGTAGGACTTAGATTTTAAAGTCTAATTAAATTAGGATTGGCAGGCTCTCCAAATGGATTCGAATCGAGTTTGAATTAGATTCGAATTGAACCCAAATTAAAATTTATTTTTTTAATTAATTTAAATTAATTTTAATTTGATTAATTTTAACTTAATTTAAGATAAATTAAATTTTATTATTCATATAGGATTTGGATTCAAAGCCTAATTGAATTATGTTTGATAGGATTTTGAATTGAATTCGAATCGGGTTCGAATTAGATTCAAATCGAATTCAAATTAAAAAGTTTTTTTTTAATTATTTAAATCAACTTAAATTTAATTAAGCTTGACTTAATTTGAAGGTAATTAGATTTTATTATCTAAATAGGATTTGAATTAAAAATCTAATTGAATTAGGATTGACAAGATTTCAAATTAGATTCAAATTGAACCCAAATTGAAAACTAATTTTTCTAAATTAATTTAAATCAAATTTAATTTAATTTAATTAATCTTGATTTAATTTGAGATTAATTAAATTTTATAACTAAGTAGGATTTGAATTTAAAGCCTAATTAAATTAGGTTTGGCAGAATTTTGAATTGGATTTGAATCAGGTTTGAATTGGAGTCAAACCAATTATAGATTATTATCAATGGCAAATATGCCATTGCTAATTCGAACCATTTTCTCCTAATTAATTTTAATCAAATTAAATTTTATTATGCTTGACTTAATATGATGGTAATTGGATTTTACTATCCATGTAGGACTTAGATTTTAAAGTCTAATTGAATTAGGATTGATAGGCTCTCTAATTGGATTCGAATCAGGATCGAATTGGATTCGAATTGAACCTAAATTAAAAAATATTTTTTTAATTAATCTAAATCAACTTTAATTTGATTAATTTTAACTTAATTTAAGATTAATTAAATTTTATGATCCATGTAGGATTTGGATTCGAAGCCTAATTGAATTAGGTTTGATAGGATTTCAACTTGAATTCAAATTGGGTTCGAATTGGATTCAAATTAGATTTGAATTTGATTCAAATCAAATCCAAATTAAAAAAAAATTAATTATTTAAATTAGCTTAAATTTAATTAAGCTTGACTTAGTTTGAAGGTAATTGGATTTTACTATCTAAGTAGAACTTAAATTAAAAATCTAATTAAATTAGAATTGACAGAATTTCAAATTGAATCCAAATTGAAAAATAATTTTTTCTAATTAATTTAAATTTAATCTAATTTAATTAATTTTTATTTAATTTAAGATTAGTTAAATTTTATAATCTAAGTAGGACTTAGATTTAAAGCCTAAATAAATTAGGTTTAGCAAAATTTTGAATTAGATTTGAATCGGGTTCGAATTAGAGTCAAGCCAGTTATGGATGGCAAATATGTTATCACTAATTTTGTTACCAATAATATTTTTTAATATTTTTTTTTAATCTAAAAAATTATTAACGATCGTAGATTTTTTTATCACTAATAGTCAAAATATATTATCGCTAATATTTATTTTATGTTTAAATATTATAAAAAAATTAAAAAATTTTAAAAAATTTTAGCAGTGACTTACGCCATCGCTAATAATAATGAAGCCATTGGTAATAATTAATTATTAGTGATAGTACTTTTTTTATCACTAATAATCCAAATTTATCATCACTAATATTTTTTTTGTTTAAATATTTTCAAACAAGTTTTAAACTTTTAGAGATAGCCTTTCTCATCACTAATAATATCTTTGCTATCACTAATAGTATTAATGACAGCTTTTTTTTTGTCAGTGTTGTAGTGGTAAAAAGCTTTATTAGCAACAAAAATTTTTGCCATCACTAATACAATCACTAATATTTAATTTTCTTATAGTATAGGCTAGCCATCTCTTATGTTTCCTCATTGAAGCTTGAATCTTCACTCTCACTCCATGTGGCTATCATTATCTCTCTTTATTTTCTTAGCTGATTTGTTAAGAAGGGGGCAGTCCATTTTGAAATGACTCAATTTCTTACATTCAAAGCAAATGGGCAGCTCTTTTTTTTTCTTTTTACTTATCCTTGCTTGTTTTACCTTTGAAGGGCCTCCTCTTGAATCTTTCTTTTTTTTTTCTTACTCATGTTTCTTGCAATTAAGGCCAAGTCATCCTCCAAGTCTCCTTCTTCGAACTTATCACTTTCTTCATCTTGCATTAGGGTTGACTTGAGTACGATTGTCTTTTTCTTCTTTCCTTCCTCCTCAATGCTTTGATTTATGGTTAACTCATGTATCACAAGAGAACCAAGAAGCTTCTTCAATGGAAGTGTGTTGAGCTCCTTGGCTTCTTGAATTGCAATGACTTTTGCTTCCAACATCTTTGAAAGAGACCTAAGAATTTTTCAAATAAGCTTATTGTTAGTGTATGACTTTCCAAACTTTTTAAGCCATTGATAATATTAGTAAATATAGTAAACATATCGATAATAGACTCATTTATTTTTATTTTAAATAATTCATATCCATGAACAAGCATATTTATTTTTAACTTCTTTACTTGATTGGTATCCTTATGGGTAACCTTTAACCTATTCCAAATTTTCTTTGCCAAAATGCATATGGAGATTCTATTGAATTCATTAGCATCTAATGCATAATATAAAATATTCATGACTTTTATATTTAATTTAATTATTTTCATATCATGCTCATCCCGATCCTCTTCTGGTTTGAGGATATTAGCTCCATATACTCTAATTGTGGGAGTATGTGGACTATTGATTATCACTCTTCAAAGTTGATAATCTAGTGCTTGAATGTAAATGCACATGCATGCCTTCCAATAAGTATAATTTGTTATATTGAACAAAGATGGTTAGTTAGTCCAATTCCCTTGGGCAAGGAAGGCACTCATTGGGGTTGTCATTTGATCTTACTCTTGATCGTTTGACCAAATGTAGCTAAGTACCAAGCTCTAATATCACTTGTTGCCTAGCAAGACAACCCAAGAGGGAGAGATGAATTGGGTTTTTTTAAAATTTAAACAAGTAATGTGTAGTTTTTCAAACTAGTGAAGTGTTGGTAAGTGTTAAACTCTAATACAACTAAGTATGCAGAAATATAAGAGCAATGAAAAGTAAGAGAGAACAAAACAATCACAAACAGCAAAGAATTTATAGTAGTTCGATGCCTCTTACACCTACGTCCACTCTCAAGATCCACTCAAAAATTTTATCATAATCTGTCTAAGATTATAGTTGGATAGTTTCTCGAGTTCACTATCCAAAATTCAGTTGGTTTTACATTGAATCACCAACTATAACCAATTCCTAAGCCAATTCTTAGCTTACAATCCAATTCAAAGGCTTGAACGAGCCTATCCCCTAGTTTCAAATCCCAATTGAAGCTAGTTACAACAGAATTTTAAAATAAATACAAAATAACCAACAAAAGCTCCTTAGATGAGCTGATTGAAGTTGATAAAGCTTGAAGAATTTTTTTTTGAGGAATTTTTAGAGTAGGAGAGCTTATTTTCTTGCAGAAAAGTCAATCTTAATTTGATGTTTAAGATGGTTGGAGAGTGAATGCATACTATTCAATGCTTTTGGATTTTTCACTTATTTTCTCTCTTGATGATTGATTTTCTTGAGTTCTCTTATCTTTTCAATGACTTAGAAGATTGAAAAATACTGTTTGGAGGCTTAAAAATCCATTTATGACCGTTGAAAATCCAAAAAGAGCTGTTTGAACCATTTCTTTATAGTTCTAAAATTTTTGTAGAACTAGCCATCAGGGTCTCGAGTCGACTCGAATTGGATTCAAGTCAACTAGATGACATCCAAACCTGCTCTGCTAAAATCTCCTAAAAATCACCCTTTCTATATTTTTCTGAGAATTTCGACTACAGTATTCGAGTCGACTCGAGATGCTACTTGATTTTTTTATGCAGAAATATTGTCTACTCTCCTTCTTAATTTGAGTCGACTCGAATAATTTAAGTCCACTCGAGGGCATGTAGGCCAAAACATTTAGCATACCTGAACTAATTTTTCTTCTATTTTTTATCTTGAGTCGACTCGAATTGAACATGAGTCGACTCAATGGTGTACCCTCTGAACCTTTTTGAATATTTATCAAAATGGAAGGCTTTTTTATTTCAACTTTTGGGCTTCACTTCCTCACTGATTTTTAAGGCCTTTATCATCTTGTAGCATTTCAAATTCTTCTAAATTGAACTTAATCCGAGAGTTTAAAATCATTCTTTTGATACTTTAGGGTTCTCCTGAAACATTATCTTTATAGAAATATTAGTTTCATTATATACTCAATAGTTTTATTGTTCATCAAAATCAATTTAAGGATCAACACCTAGCCTCACCTGTGCACTAGGCCTGCACCTACGCAGTGGGCTGCAAGACTGCTATAGGCTTTTCTAAGCCATGGGCTGCACTGTGGTGCTGTGGGCTTCACTGTAGGCTCATTGTGGATCAAATTTGACATATTTTTCTAACACGGTCTAGCTACACTCAATAGCAACTAGGGCTACAATGGTGCAGCCCCAGGATCCTAGTCTGACGATCAATGATGTGAAGGAAAAATCCTATTTTCTGGATCAGATTCATTCAAATTTGATTGGATCAAGAAAGATATTTTAAAAAAAAAATTTCTTAGATCCAAATCAGATCTAAGACTCTTCAGATCTGATCTTATTGATCTGATAAAATAAAATAAAAATAAATTAAATCTAATTTAATTATACCTATATTTTGGATAATCCAATTATCCTATGATGATATCGATGGTTGCTTGAGATTTTGGATGTAGCCATGCAAGCGTCTGGCCTCTACCGATATCTACTCAGACAGGATCTGGAGATCTTCTTCTTCTCAATCTATGCTCCAAAAATTAGATCTGAATCTGATCTTGAAGATTTTCAAAATGGCTTTTGAAGATCAGTCGTTATCTCCTGCAGCAGTGCTGCCTTCTTTCTTTCCTATCACCTTTCCCTTGCTTGGATCGCACCAAACTAGAGCCCAAGAACTCTTGGACATGGATAGGAGAGAGAGGACCTAAAGGTGGCATGGAAACAAAGGGAGAAAAGCTTTGTGACATGGGCAAAGGGTAGAAGCTCTCAATTCTAGGCGCAGACAGAATTTATATAGACCCTATTGTGCCATGCAGTGCCACATCATTCTGGCCAATCATGGCTCTTTGTGCAATCAGATCTAAATCTAATTGATGGGATGATATTATCTGATCCAATCAGATTAGAGTCCCTCATAAACCTCCTTAGGTGATGCCAAGACTAGTCAAACAGAACTCCTTAGCACCACCTAATTTGAAATCATGAAGCAACCTGGAGTCCCATCTGTATGGAACTCCAGGCGTGATCCTCATGGGGTGCACGCCTTCCTAGGTATGCACCCCCTCCCTTTCTATCTTTTAGCAGGAGGACAAAACCCCATGTTCTCTCCTATGGGTACATGACACATGGGCAGATGTCTAAGTGTCAAAGGTCAACATTTGACCAAAGTCCAAAAATAAGATTTAGTAGATGACGAAAAATGATAGATGTTGTCTCAAATTCATCTCATAAATTAAGACAATTCTTTTCTGATCTAGACAAGCTCCAATCAGACCAAGTAAAGATTTTTGAGTGAGCCCAAACATATTTGGCTCAGTCGAGATAAGCTTTAATGATTGTTAAAGGAGAACATTAGGGTCAATCGTGTGCTAGCATGATTTCCTTGAACCTAATTGAATCTTATTCAAATCAATTGAACTGGATTAGTCCAATTGTTGATATCCAGATCCAAATACTTATTTGTATGATCCAATTAGATTCATTTTCATATGGTAATGGGATATGTCATGATCTCTATCATTAACATCATCGAAACACCTTCGATGGATCAGAACTTTTCTAATTCAGACAACTAGTATGATCGATCATCCAAATCATTCTAATTGCTCCCAAAATCCACTAATAACACCTAGCAGCATATGATGGCAATCCATCAGAACTGAAAATAAATCTTTTCGTGCAGTTACCTATGTGATTAAGTTTTTCTATCTTGAGTCCTAATCGGATTAGGGTTAAGGTGATCTCGTCAAACCCTAATATCTATCATATGAATTAATCATTCGATTCAAGTCTAATGTAAAAAATCCTAATAAAAACTCTTTCTATTATTTCACTCTGCCATGCCCATGAGCTTATAGACTTGATTCTCATGATCATCCTAGGGCTGCTCCTTATCTATTGAGGTAGATAGATCTTCTATCAGTGCAATCCAATTTCTACAATGAACATGCTATAGCCAACATACACCTCAGAATTTCGAATGGCTAGAAGATCGAGTTATGGTGTAGTCAAACTATAACACCCTCAAGGTGAACTGCCGATACACCTCAGGTCAAAGAACCAGACACACCACTGTAGCTTCGAGCCAGTCATCGACGAGAAGGTAGACTTTCTCATAATTGCTCAAGGTGATCACGCTCAGTGCCCTCGTTCTCTAACGAGTACCTATACTCTTGCTCCGGTGTCTCTACACCATAGACTCAAGACTCATCTTCTCTAAAGAAGCGATTGTACATCAACCTTTCGGATCAATCACCATCCATATGATGATCCTATAGTCGAAAGTATTTTTTGAGTTAATAATGAAAATTCATATCTTAAATTTTCAGCTCTTGAAAATATGAACTATCATTATCATTAACTCAAGGAATGTATCACAGACACTTTCAAATACAAACTGTGATAGAAAATAACCCATTTTATTATTTATAATCAAAAATAATTTTGCCCTTAGAAGTGTATTACAAGTATCAGTCAATCTGACTTTTAGAGCACACATATCTAACAAACTCCTACTTGATCTAAAGCCAATTGACCATAAATTTAAGTCCCATCTTCTTAAGGTGGGCTTCAATCTTCTGCTGGCCCAACAGCTTTATGAGTGGGTCTGCGACATTGTATGTGGAGTCGACTCTCTTGACTTCGACATAACATTTCTCAAGGTAATCATGGATGAGGTGATATCGCCGCTCGATGTGCTTGGATTTTTGGTGAGATCTCGGCTCCTTAGCATGGGCTATGACATCATTGTTGTTGCAGTACAGAGAAATGACATCTGATGACATCACTCCAATCTTTGTGGCAAATTTTTTATACCAGAATACCTCCTTCGCAGCTTCTAATGCAGCGATGTATTCTACTTTCATGGTGGAATCTGCTATCACTGTCTGCTTGAAACTCTTTCAACTGATAGCACCATCATTACACACAAACAAACTCTCAGATGTCGACTTTTGATCATCTATATTGGACATAAAATTCAAATCTGTATATCCCTGAATTTGGAGTTCTCCATTACCAAAAATCAACAACATATCCTTAGTTCTTCTCAAGTACTTAAGGATACATTTCATAGAAGTCCAGTGTTCTTCATCTGGATTTGACTAATATCTGCTCGTGACACTTACAGCATGAGCTATATCGGATCATGTACATAACATGGCATACATGAGGCTCCCTATTGCTGAAGCATAAGGGATCTTGCTCATGCATTCAATCTTCTCAAGTGTGTTGGGACACATTTTCTTGGAGAGATGAATGCTATGTCTGAAAGGTACTAATCTCCTCTTGAAGTTTTCAATGCTAAACCTCTTTAACACTTCCTCTATGTATATCTTCTGTCAAAGACCTAGCATCCTATTCGGTCTATCTCTATAGACTTTGATTTCTAGAATGAAGGATGCTTCTTCTAGGTCTTTCATGAAGAATTCTTTAGATAACCATATTTTAACTGTGGTTAACATGAAAATATCATTTCCAATAAGTAGGATATCATCCACGTACCAGTACAAGAAAGACAATAGCGCTCTCACTGACCTTTTTCAAAATACATGATTTTTTCTCATTTTTGATGAAACCAAATAATTTGATCACATCATTAAAATGAGTATTCCAGCTCTGAGATGCTTGCTTAAGTCCATATATGGACCTTTGCAGTTTGCATACTTTGTGATCAACATCACTGGATGTGAAACCTAGTGGCTGTTCCACATAGATATCCTCCTCAAGGTATCCATTTAGGAATGCCATTTTTACATCCATTTGCCATATTTAATAATCGAAATAAGCTGTAATAGCAAGCAATGTGCGGATGAATTTTAGCATAACTATTGGTGAAAAGATATCCTGATAGTCAATGCCTTCACACTAACTATAATCTTTTGCCACTAATCTAGCTTTGAATGTCTCCACATTTTCATCTGCACTAATCTTTCTCTTGTAGATCTATTTACACCCAATAGGTACTGTACCTTCTAGTGGATCTACCAAGATCTAGACTTGGTTTGAGTGCATCGAGTCAATTTCTGACTTTATTATCTCTAACCACTTTTCGGAGTCGATATCCGATATCGCTTCGTCATAGGTTTTAGGATCATCATGAATCTCATTACCTACGAGGAACATTTTCTCTACTTCCTCTGAAATAGTACCTAAGTACCTCTCAGAGAGATGGAAAACTCTTTTCGATGTACGAGGTAGAGGAGGTAGTGATTGTGTTGGCTCAACCTAATTTGGTTTCATAGGGTCCTTAGCTCGTTCCTCTTGGGAGACTTTCTCCTCTAGCTTGATTTGCTTTCCAATGCCGCTATCATGAATAAAGAGTTTTTCAAGAAAGATGGCATGCCAACTCACAATCACATTATGGTCTTTTGAAATATAGAAATAATATCCTAATGATTCTTTAGGGTATCCTATAAATCAAGCTCTAAAGGACCTATAGTCTAACTTATCCGCTTGTTGTATTTTGACATGAGTTGAACAACCCCAAATTCTGAGATGACTCAGATTTGGTTTCTTACCATGCCATATCTCATACGATATGGTAGGAACGATTTTAGAAAAAATCCTATTCAGTAAATATATAGCAGTTAACAGACTATATCTCCAAAAAAAATTAGGAAGGTCTGTAAAGCTCATCATGGATCGGACCATATCTAATAGGATCCGATTTCTTCGTTCTAAAATTCTATTGAGTTGAGGTATTCCAGGTAGAGTCCATTGAGAGACTATGCCATTTTGCTTGAGATAGTCCAAATATTTCTAACTAAGGTATTCACCTCCTCGATCTGATTGAAGAACCTTAATGGATTTTTTAGTTTACTTTTTGACTTCATATCTGAATTTTTTGAACTTTTCAAAAGCTTCAGACTTGTGTCTCATAAGATACACATACCCATACCGAGATAAATCATCGGTAAAGATTATGAAGTAATCAAAGTTGCCTTTAGCTGATATATCAAATGAGTCGCACACATCAATATGTACTAGGGCAAGTAGATCTATGGCCCTTTTTCCATGTCCTATAAAAGGGAGCTTAGTCATTTTGCCATGAAGACATGATTCACAAATTGGATATGACTTGCAAGTCAACAAACTCAATAGCCCAATTTTCTTTAATTTGTTAATCCTATCTTCTGCTATATGACCTAGCCTTAAGTGCCATAGATACCTATCATTTGGACTATCCCTGGGTCATTTTACGGCATTCATATTTTGCCTGATATTAAAGATAGATACATCAATATGTAACTGGTAGAGATCGTTAATGAGGAAACCACTTGTAATTTTATTTCTTTCATAAAGAATATTATAATGGTCCTTAAGAAAACTAATTACATAGCCTTCTTGTGCTAAATATGAAACAAAAATTAAATTCCTGCTTGCGACAGACACATAATAATAATCCCTAAATACTAAATCTATGTCAGACGGTAGTCGAAGAAGGTAGGTTCCCATGGCCACAGCACAACCTCTCCATTTTTGATAATAGATCATTCCATCCTAGCTTCTACTATCTCAACCCACATGAAGCATAAATGAGCACTAAAGAAGTCAAGCATCCATTGGTGCAAAGAAACCATAAGTTAGATCATAACGAGTATACCTCAAAGGACCTTCCTCTATTCTTCAGGATGTGGTTGTAGGGCTGTTAGATATATGTGCCCTAGAAGCCAGAATTGGCTGACACTTGTAATACACTTCTAGGGGCAAAATTATAATTTTGACTAATAATCAATAAAATGGGTTATTTTCTATCACATATGTGTATTTAGTGTCTGTGATACATCCTTTGAGTTAATGGTAATGATAATTCATATTTTCAAGAGTTGAAAATTTAAGACATGAATAATCATTATTAACTCATAAAATGCTCCCGACCATAGGATCATCACGAGGATGGTGATTGATCCGGAAGGTTGGTGTACAATCGCTTCTCTTTAGTAGATGAGTCTTGAGTCTACGGTGTGGAGACACCGGAGCGAGAGTACAGGTACTCGTTAGAGAACGAGGGCACTGAGCGTGACCACCTCGAGTAGTCATTAGGGAGTCTACCTTCTCGTCAATGACTGACTCGATGCTGCAGTAGTGTGTCTGGTTCTTTGACCTGAGATGCATCGGCAGTTCACCTTGAGGGTGTTATAGTTTGACTACACCATTACTCGGTCTCCTAGCCATATGGAACCCTGAGGTGTATGTTGGCTATAGCATGTTCATTGTAGGAACTGGATTGCATCAAGATGGAATCTATCTACCTCGGTGGTAGAGGAGCAGCCCTATGATGATCATGAGAATCAAGTCCAGAAGCCCATGGCCATGGCAGAGTGAAATAATAGAAAGAGTTTCTATTTAGATTTTCACATTGGACTTCGAATCGAATGATTACATCATATGACAGAGACTAGGGTTTGACGAGTTCACCTTAACCCTAATCTGATCGGGGCTCAAGATAGAAGAACTTAATCACACAGGTAGCTGCACCAAGAGGTTCGCATTCAGCTCTGATGGGTTGCCACCATATACTGCTAGGTGTCACTGGTGGATTTTGGGAGCAATTAGAATGATTTAGATGATCGATCATTCTAGCTGTTCGAATCAGAAGAGTTCTGATCCATCGAAAGGAGTTTCGATGATGTCGATGATAGAGATCATGACATATCCCATTACCATACAGAACTGAACCTAACTGGGTCACACAAACAAGGGTTTGAATCTGGTGATCATCAATTGAACTGATCTAGTTCAATTGATCTGAATGAGATTCAATTAGGTTCAAGGAAATCGTGCTAGCACTCGATTGAACCTAACGTTCTTCTTTTACTATCATAAATAAGTTGTCCTGACTGAGCCAAAGGAGTTTGTGCTCAATCAGAGGCCTTCATATGGTCTGACTGGAGGTTGTCCAAGTCAGAAAAGGTTGTCTTATTTTGTAAGACATTACCTGCCATTTTTGGTCACCTGCCATTTCTTGTTCTTTGACTTTGGTCAAAAGTCTACCTTTGACTGGTCAAACGTTGACCATTGACACTTTGACTTTTGACCACATGTCATGCACCTATTGGAGAGCTGGTGGGGGCCTGTCCCCCTGCCAGAACCTGGCAAGGAGAAGGGCGCACGCCACCCTTGGCGTGTGCCCAAGTTGGAGGCGCCTAGGAGTCCTTGTTGGACAAGGACTCCATCTCCTTTTTGGATTCCAATTAGAGTTCTCCTAAGAACCAACTTTGACTGGTCTTAGGCCCCTCTAAGGAGGAATCCAGGGGACTCTATTCCCACCAATCAGATTTAGATCTGATTTCACAAAGGGTTGTGATTGGTTGGGAAGAAGAGGAGTTGGATCACAAGCTTAGTCTATAAATAAGACCCTGCGCCCAACTCTAAAAAAGATTGAAAGAATTTCCCATGCCCCAAGGCTGCCTCTCCCCTCCTTCCTCCATGCCAAAGTCTCTTCTCCCCTTCCTCTCCACGTCCAAAAGGAGTTTTGGACTTGGTTGGTGCGATTCAGATCAAAGAAAGGCGATCAAAAGCTAGAAGGCTGCGCTGCTGCAAAGGACGACTGCTGATCTTCAAAAGAGTTTTGAAGATCCTCCAGATCAGATCCAGATCTAATTTTTGGAGGTGTGATAGAGAAGAAGAGGATCTCCAGATCCAGCCCGAGTGGATACCGGTAGAGGCCAGGCGCTTGCGTGGCTAGATCCAGAACCTTCCGCTGCAATAGGATCATCAACGGGTAATAGGATTACCCAAATCAGGTAAATTAAATTTGATTTAATTTATCTTATTTTATTTTATTTATTAAAATAATAAGAATCAGATCTAAAATATCAAGATCTGATTGAGATCAGAGAAAATTTTGAAAATATCTTCTTGATCTAATCAGATTCTGGAC